>VZTD01002222.1:299948-328486 GCA_013397725.1 Rhagologus leucostigma
AAAGAAAAAAAAGAAAAAAAAGAAAACTGCAGATCATTATTTCATAGTTACAGAATTATGTTCAGAACTACTTCAAAATACAATCATATCTTCCCTGGTTTGGAATAACTCCATTTCAAATTTTAAAATCACATTTGAATAAGTGAGGCTTCTTTTCATTTCATCTTTCCCATGGTTAATGTCTTCCCTAGCTAAAATATTCAACAATGTGTTTAAGTATTCTGATGGAGGCATATTTGAAGCAGAGTTTTCTAGGCTCCTCCAAAACACTGGAAGTCTGGACAGACAAGAGAAGACATGAAATGTAGACCCCAAATGTCTGCATTGGCTTTGTCTTCTCACCTCGAACTCCACACAATCCAAAGATACTTTTTTTCTTTGTACGTACTCATACTTAAACTGAGCAGAGTGCTTTCAGGAAAAACAAACAAGAATTTTAAAATACATTAATATTTTTGTTATTGATAAATAAATTACCAAACTTGAAATTTCTTTTTTTTTTAATAAAGATTATTTTTACACAGAATGAAATGTTAAATTAGAAATAGTGTCTTTTTCAGCTAACTCCAATGAATAGAAAAGCTGTGTTTGTGTTTAACAAAAGGACTCTTCAATCACTATTAGTATTCCACTCGGAGAAGTCCTAGATTCAGTGTTCTAAGCCCATAAAGCAACCCTTAAACCTTTAAAGGAATCAAGTGAGAGCAAAAAAAAATTCATGTCCTCTCCTCCTCTTGGCCAGAGTGTACTGAGGTACAGAAGCAGCTGCTAATCCTGTGCTCTTGATAAACACTGACAAGCAAGGAACAAGGCCAGTGGTGCTGTGCAGTCAGATTCAGAAAATAATACAAGTATTTACTGTCCCTTTACTCTCCCGTGTAGAAAGCTGCCCAGAGCGTAGCCCCGGAGCAGGCAGAGTTTCTATCAGCCATGGCGGCTGGTGCGAACACACCCTCTCCCTGCTACTCCCTCGTGGCATATCACAGACATCTCTAGCACAGTGGTGGCATCAGTTATCCTGCTTCTGTTTGCATTAACCAATGCAAACAAACCCATGTACTAAAAGACTCTTTAAATCATCAAATGGACAGGTGTAACATCCAAATAGCTAGATGCAGAAACTAAGAGATTAAAGTGCAAACAGGGCATCTCTTGGAAATATGCACCTCTTTCTAACAGAAGACGATAATGATTACAAATGGTTTCTTCATCAAGGAAGTCTTTCAACTAATTTTAGTTGACCTCAGCGACATTACATGGCCCCCATTCTGCAGAAGACATTGCCTAAACAATACAACTTCCCCACACTCCGAATTATTACCAAGTATTTTCTTGAGGAGTGTTTCATACCTTCAACTTCACCATAGCTATCTTCCCAGGAACTTAGGCTCTCAAAAACACACATACAAAAGGCCTCTGCTCCAAACAAGTTTATATCTGACAAATCAGCTTTTGGTAACCTTTGCGCTTGCTGCAGAACTGTCGTGTCAAAACTAATGGTTTTTTTAAGCAAAGATTTTTATATGAATAACACACCAGCAAGTAAAAAATAAGAAATGCTTCCATCAGTTCTTAAGAAGTCAGAAAATAATAGCAATTTTGGAGCGGAGAAATGAAAACCAAACAAAACCTCCAAGGTCATAACAATGAAAAATACAAGTTAAATGTAAATATGCATACCCGTCAACTGTAAAATTTGATCATCAATTAGTGTCACAGCTTCATCATGCATCACTTGCCCTCCAATGACAAATTCCAGTCGTCCCTCCTGAAGCAACTGATGGACCTACAACATTGAAATTAAGACACAGAACATCATTTCAGTCTTATCCAAAAAGGCTGCAAATTCACTTGGTATCACAGCACATTACCTAGACACAACATTTGTCAAGAAGGCATCCAGGACAAAAAAGTGGGATAAAAGGCTGTCTGCGCTATCTAAAGGAGAATAAGAGGGAAAAAAGTATTCCAGTGTGCAGCACAGTGCATTGATTTATTCAGCTTACACTGAAACCAGGTAACAGGAACAAAGGATGCACTGTCAGGTAGACACGGACCTCTTGGTGTTTCGCAGTAGTGCTGTTACTGTGCCTTTTTATACCGTCTGAACACCAGACATTGCACTGGCAGCTGCCTGTAATCCTGCCTCAAGGCAGCTAGAGCTAGGGGGTTAAAACAGAAGATACTAATGCTGCTCCCAAAATCTTCCTCCTGCTGCATCCAGCTTGGCTTAGGGAAGGCACTTGGTGGCTGGATGAGGGAGCAATATGCAACTCCTTGCAAGCAGCAATGGAGCCCCAGGCAAGCAGTAACATTCAAGCTCCCAGGGTTTCCTTTAGTTGGAAACCTAGATCTGTGGGATCCAGGAGGAGATAGAGTGTGTCATCACTCTGTGGATACAAACACCTCTCCTCCGTATACATTTATCTTGCCTTTGGGGCACAGACAAGTTGCTCAACTTGTGACTGACAGAACACTTTATTAAGAAATAGTTATTCCACAGGTTTGTCTGCTTCAATGACCCACTGCTAACCTTAATTTCTCGTCTTTTTCCTAGTTTAAAAACGGTCAATATATTATAACCTGCTCAACTTGTGGTGGTCGCTTTTTTGGGGAGGGCTGGGGTTTTTTTGGTGGGGGGGAGTTCAATTTCAGCTCCTAGAAACAACAGGTATGCTGACAAGTACACCCTTCAGCAAATGCTGGATGGAATGGGGAGTGGTGTTTGGAGGGAGGAAGGAATAGTCTATGCCTCCTTCTAAAAGTGTTAGGAGTTTTCTGGTTTTATTTTAGTTACTTCACTAGAAATTCAGAGATATCTCAAACTTCCAATAAGTAAAGTTTATGCAAATATGTATTTTAATCTTCAACTTGTTTTTTTTAAATCTGTCATGTAGGATGCCCTTTTTAGAGCTATTATGTTTATTTTCCCAGGAATCTTCAGTGTCTACTCAGATAAGATGCCAGATTGTCAATTTTGATTATAATCATTTCTCTCCTTCACAATGTTGCGAAAACGCTTCAGGGCTCAGCATTCCTAAATTAGTTCCAGCCGACTGTGGTGACTGATTAGCATGCTGGGAGACCAGATAACTGATATCTGGTGTAAGCACAGAACTGGCCCTGACCTACATGAAAAGATTCTATGATTATTATTCCCCATTTGGATGGATGTCCAAAATTTACCTCTGATCCAAACTCGGGGCCACAGAAATATTTTTTTAATGTAAGTTTTGTGGAACCACTGAGAGGCTGGAAGCACAAAAAAATAATTCAAGTAATTTAAATAATATCCAATCTCCCTCCTCCCCAAAAAAGCAAAGAAAAAAGTATCCGTAAGGACAAACACTTTTTCTGATCAGAAGGGGGCAAAACGAAGGAGGAATGGAGGAAACAGATGCAGTGCTACTATAAGGAGCAGGCTGCTATAGTGTTAGAACATAGCTGTGATCCTTGGGACCATACTACCATTAGCTCACGCCTACAAACCAGACAGGAGTGGCTACACATCTTTTTCTCCCCCTAGTTAAAGCACCCAGACATCAACTCAGGGCAAGGAGGTAGGAATGGTTCACACAAGAAAATTCTGTGTAAATAACATGTACTAAGAACTACAAGGTTCCTATCTGGCTGAATACTGCTGCAGTACATTTCACTGCTACATATTCTCTTGTTTGAATTGAAAAACCAGCTTCTGTACCCAGGCCGTACCTCTTACTAGTTTTTAACGCTATAGTTCCAACCCAAAGCAGACACTTCAAAACAAACTAGAATTAAATCCTGTATTCCAAGTAAACCACTAAACGAAGAAAAAAAAAAAGGGAAAATTAAAACCAAAGTGCCTGTGCTACAGAAAATCATTAATGCTAGAGTTCAAGTGGAAAAAGCAGGGCAGTAACCAGAGTGACCTAATTTCAGACACCAATATTTGCAACTTGCTAATGTTAAAAACATATAATTTATCTGCAAATTAGAGATTCAACATTAGACACACAGGTTTAAGAGGAATTTAGTTTTAACCATTTAAATTTTGAAAGAAGAAACTATAAAGCAACTAGAGAACTGACTATAAAATGCGTAAAAGCAACAATTACAAATAATTAGGCTAGGAAACTAAAGCCTGAATCATAGGTACTAATTTTTGCACTACCGAGGTCAAACGTGACACACATTATTCTTCTGGATTCCACATAATAGATATTAGAAACATGGGCCTTGACTTTAAATATAAAGCATAGCAGACCAGCAGAACATACTCGAAATAAGATCAACTCACCTTTGAAAGTTAGAGGACTTTCCTGTCCTCCTACAAAGCAGTTTCTATGCTATTTTCTTCCCCACTTACAGTACAGTTTTCTAATTTAACAAATCGATAAGAAAATTGTCCTACAACAGGAAAGTATGGGCAGAGTGCCCCCACAAAAAACCTGCCTAAACCCAGCAAAATCTCTCATGCAAAGAGCAGCTATGCACAGGCTGTTATTTGAATACTGAACATAACAGAAGATTCAGAATTCAGTGAAGGACTATGTTAAAAAAACCAAAAACGAGACAAGAGGTGTTGTTTTTACATGGTCCTTCAAACATCTATAACTATAACCAAACAGAAATGTAAAAAACTGCAAATGATACGCTACTGCTGTTGGGACCCTGATAACAAAACAGACCACGAAGTTCTAAGTAAGTACCCATGGGAAGCTGCACCTGTACACCCTTTGGTTTTAGGATCCAAAACAAACATCTGCACTGCAATACATAAACAGCTGCTAGGCTACCAGTCCAGTCTTTGACTCAGCATGTTTGTTTCACATCAGAGGAAAGAAGAATTGACAAATAAAACTTCAGGATAACTTTACTAGAAAATATCACTGCCATTGAATGTACAGTCACTGCTTTGCTGTACGGCCCTTGTTTACAAATGGCAGGTTTTCGAGCAGTACTTAACTGGAAAGAACAAAAAGATCCTTCTTGTGAGCAGTGTTAGCTGTCAGATGTTTTAACAGATATTGGTGTGGCCTTCTTCATATTTGCCCACATCTTAAAGTAGCATGGCCCCAGATAAGCAAGTCGCCAATGAAACAAGAACTGTAAAGTGTAAAAAATCTTCAGTGCAAAGGTTACTATCTCCTACTGCTCTAATCTATAGCTGGGGTTTAACCTCTTGCAACTGCCTTTAGAGTTAAGGTCCTTTAAGTACTAGATTCAGAGACAGCTTACACAAGACATGAGTAAAAAGCAAATGGTGAAGTACTTTGCCCCTATTTGTCCCCTGAAAGGAGCGTGACTTCTTCGTTAGCAGGAAGCATGGCTCTAGTGCAACTTACCTGCTGCTTCTGTGTATCTGTGGCTACCATATCCCACCAGAGTCGAAAGAATTCCTGCTCCACCGCAATAAATTTGCGCTGTTTTCCTTTCATTAGCTCTTCTATAACAGTTGTGTAGACATTTGCTGCGTAAGCATGCACACTTTCCTGAAACAAAAAAAAAGGAAATAAGCTCTGTTTTGCCTGTATTAAAAGGGCTGTTTCAAACACTCATTGGGCTTGAAAAGAGAGATAGCAAAACCTCATTATTTGTTGCACACTTCCTTCGTACCCTCAAAAAGACCGAGTTCTGACTCCATACAGCCTTTGGCCGTTCGACTTCAGAAAACATCCTCCTGACTGGGGACCTGACTAGACCAAGGTGTAGCTTCTCCCAAGACCAGCACCAACATAGGCTTTCTTTCTGACACACTGGGGACAGCTTACCTGGTCCTCATTGCTCACCTTAAATCACTGATGCCATGAATTATAAGACTTTGCACCAACATAGGTAAAAACCCCACATGCACAGTTTATTCTCCCATTCCAGCTCTTCTTTTGATGGCAAAATGTACATCTTAAAGTGGCTGACACACAGATCTCTCCCCACTGAAAAACTAATGGACATGATATATAAAACATGGATCCATAGTTTCAATTTAGGTAAATTTCCTACATGAAAATCATCATTTGAAATACGGAGATGAGGCAATCCAAGTTAGAAATTAACTTTTCCTAACCCCTTGCTTTCCACAACAGAAATCCAGCCATCTTTGTAAAAATGCTAATGCCATTAGAAAAAGGAAAACACTTGAGTGTAGCAGGAATGGCTTAAAATACTGTTGAGTTTATCTAAATAATTTCTTCCTCAATTATTTTTCCATTGGTTCATAAGGGTTTTTAAAAATCAAGATTATCAGATACTTAATACAAAGTGAAATTTTGACTAAGGATTTTAAGTTTTAGTTTTGTGTTCTCTTACGCAATTTCTGAGTGTGAGTTTGAAGTATTAAAGGAAAAATTCATTAATTTTTCCTAAAAAGGGGAGATGAAATACATGCACAACAGAGATACCTGGGTGAGCCATTAGCTCTTTTTCATTAGTTAGGCCTAATGCCATTTCACTCTAGTTAGTGAAGTATCTACAGCATCTTTCACACATAAATGAAAAAAAAATCATACTAATGAAGAAGAATTCAGGATTTAGGATTTTGACTAACAAACGTAAAAGGTACTGATGCCCCACCTGATGTATTTGGCTCTGCATCTCATGTATTTAGCAAAAACAAGTTTGCTACTCTACTTCAGAGGCAGTAGGCTCCAACCCCAGCCCAGCCATCGAGGACCTGGGATTCTGCTCTCCTCTCTTAAGAAATGACAGATTTTCCTGGGATTTTGGCTTTGTAACAAGATAAACATAAAGACCATCAAAATCTGCCACATAATCAAAGCCCCAGCAAACAGAATTAAGACTTGCCTTAAAAAAAACCACAAAAAACCATCAGGCGCATCCTGCAGAACACAGGCACATACCAACCCACAGTTCAAGGGCACGGCTCCTAGGCTAACCATGCCTCCTCCAAACGGGGATCCCGAAACACCAGAGGATGGAGGGCACACCAGGCCAGTCTCGGGGCAGGCGCTGCACCGGCCGAGGATTTGCGTTTCTCCGCAGGGAGTTCTGCCGGGAGCAGGCAGAGCCCGGGCAGCCGGCAGAGCCGCGGCCCCGTTACGCGGCTCCGGGCAGCCCCGCAAGCCCGCGGGCGGCTCAGCCCCGGCCGCAGCGAACCCACCCCACCCGTGCGGCGCCCCGGCCGACCTGCACCGTGTACACCCAGCCGACGTCCATGTGGCTGTGGGCGACCACGAAGGCCCGCAGCTCGCCGCGGCCGCCGGCCCGCGGGAGGAGGGCGAGGAGCGGGAGCAGCAGCAGCAGGATGCGCGCGGGAGCCATGGCGGCTGCGGCGCTCCCGCCGCACTTCCGCGTCCCGCGGCACCGCCTCCCCGGGCAGAATTAAATAAATAAGTAAAATAAGGGGCAGGAGTTCCCTCTCGAGCGGGCGGGTTTGAGGCCCGAGGGGGCGACTCCGCCTTAGCCGCAAGCTGCGCTGCGGATGCGCGGGATCGCCATAGCGGGGGGTGAGGGAGGGAAACCGCAGCTTCTGGGTGGCTCTGGCTGGGAATTCTGGAGCTGGTTTTTCTGATGACACGGGACTGCTCCAGCGAGAGGCTGAGTTCTACGTCTCGGACACCTATAAATCTTTTTTGTTTTTAGGAAATTCCTTTGAATTGAGCGCGAGTACTTTATTTCATGGTATACTAGTCCGTTACGGATTATTGTCTGCATCTCTGAAGTTTTGAAATTGAAGAAGGATTAAATTTTATGTGGTTGACCTTCTGATCCCACTGAAATTGGTTATATCACTTGTTTTACGGCTGCTAGGAACAGGTGGACCCTGTGCTGAGAACTGAAAAGGTAAACACTTCTGTCTGCATAAAGTCTTAGTGAAAAGGGAAAAAATCCAACCCCAAACTAAAAAATGTTATTGTATAATGTAGTCCAGTCTCCTCAGAAGTTTTTGTCTGCAGTTGCACCAGTTTCTGCCCATTAAATCACTGTGATATTGAAAGCCAAAACAGACTAAACTATTTTTAAAACTTTGATTCTTTAAAATACACACACTATAGCATCATCAACTACCTTCCTTAAATTCTAGTTTGAGTAAATGACATGCTTTTAACAACATTACAGTTCTGAAATGACACAAAATATTGTATCAAAGTCCTTGCTCATTTCCAACAGTGCAAAAGTGAAGAACATCAGATGAAGGAGGGTGACTGCTTTCACCTTCAAGTTTGGTGTGCGTTTAGCATTACTAGATCCCAAACCTAGTTAAACCAGTCATCCCTCTGTGATTGAAGGAAACAATCACAATTAGTTTAGTAGTCTCCATCTGCAGATTTTGATAAAAATAAAAAGATTAATTCATACTGGACTACCTGGACTAGCTGGCTCTTGGGTGCAAATTAACCCACCTCCATATTCAAGACACCTGTAGAAATGGATCACACACTGTAAACACAATTTGTATTGATCTCCTCATTTTAGAAAGAAAAATACATGAGCTGCTTTACATACCAAACTCAGTGATTTTTTTAACATATAAAGTTTGTAAATGATCAAAGTCCAGAATGAAAAATACTATATCTAAGTCAGTAAAAATGAGTTGAACACCATAAAATGGCCACATTCCATAAAACTTAAATCTAATATGCACAGATTCTCCCAGAACAGGGCCTTTGTTTGCTAATTCATATGGTTTAGAGTTTTCTGCAAAAGGAAGAGGCTAACACTGGAATGCTAAGATTAGTTTTCTTTGTGATAATACTTCGTCATGAAGAGCAATCAGTCTATTGGTAATTTTTAGAGGAAGTTAGTATCCCTATAAACTGCTGGATGAAGCTTTACTTTAATACAGCTCTACAATACTTTCTTCCCCTTCAAATCATCAGCATAAACCTTTTAAGTTCCAAGAATGCTAGTACACATCCAGAAAACATATGACTTGGGGATATGTATACACACTGTCTAAACAAACTGGTGTTTTTACTTCAGAAGGCATTATTATCTTTGTAATTTAGGTGAAGTTCTCAGGAAAGCTTAAGTATTGGTGTTTTGCTTTGTTTCTAAAAGTAGCTGGGAACGTTTGCTGAATGTTACTCCCATTTTAAACCTATTTCCTTCAGAAACTGTAATTGTCCTCCTTATTCTTTCACAAAGGCCACAGTGTGCCACTGTCTTGGATGCAGTGGAGAAGAATGTAAATATTTAAACAGAATACTTTTATTAGGAAAAAATGAATCAAACTGCCCACAGTTTACACACCTAAAGGTATCAGGAGGGTCTCTGCTTGCTGCAAGAAGGGATGAATGTAGATATGTCAGGTGGAATTTATGCCGAAAACAATTCTTCCCTGCCATTTACATACCGTTTCACAAATAGCAAAAAGATAGATGGAGAAGCCAGTGTAATTGTGCCATGACAGCTGCCTACATCGATACTTTATCCTCTTGTTGGCTCCTAATCTCATAGTATGACTTAACTATAGTCTTCCTCTATTCTTTCTTAAGCTTTTCTCATTTGCCTATACAAAGTGTGGATGCTCTCTTTGACACAAACTGTGCTATACGTGGGCCTCTGACACTGTTACCTTGATAAGACAGAAGACGTAGGCAGGATGCTGTCAACTACAAGCTCAGCAGTCACAATTGTCTTAAATTAAGTATCAAGAAAGTCACCTAGTGAACAGAACAATTAATGCACCTTTACATTTCCCTCCTGTCGTGTTTTTGGGGTGGAAGTCTCTAAGAATAAAGGTGTTTATTAATATATATTTGCTCTAGCTGACTGTTTCAGTGTTTTATAATTTGCCATTCCCCTAACCATTTGCCACTGAAGGCAAAGGTCACTGCACAGAGCACTTTAGACTCACTTGGTAACAGGTTTGCTTTCTTACCAGCCTCTTAGGGATGCTCTAAAGACAGTCTGTGGATACACAAGGGCTCATGGACCAGATGAAAACCACTCCCCAGCCTTGCAGTGTATGTATGCCTCGACAGTTTACGTGGCATTTGTAGCCTTTATCAGTAAGATAGCCCAAGTGACCTAGGGATGGTAAGAGAACTGAGGGGAACGTGGCGAGGCGGGAGCGGCACTAGGGCCACTGACATGGGTGCTCCTGGCGTGGGTGCCACTGGCACAGGGTGCCTGGTGCGCGGTGTCCCCCAAGGATGTGCATCCAGGCTTCGGGGGCAGCCGGGATGCGCGCCCGCGCCCACGCCCACGCCCACGCCAGCCTCTCCGCACCGCAGGCACGGGCGGCACCTGCGGGGAGCTCACACGGAAACGGGACGGGCAGCAGGGAGGGCTCTCCTAGCCGGGGCAAGGCCAGGCTAGGGCGTCGCATCCCGCCAAAGCCGCCGCGGCTGGGCTCGCCTCAGACTGCGCGGCCGCCCAGCCCCAGTCCCGCCGCGGTGCCGGGGCCCTCTCGCACCTGTTGGGGCCGCGGCTGGGCCGAGCGCGGCGGGTCCTGGCGAGGCTGCGCCGCCTCCGCCGGGAGCTCCGGGCGGAGCCTTCCCTCCTTCCCGTCCTCCCTCCCCCGGCTCCCCGAGCGCCCCGAGGCAGCGGCGGCTGGCTGCGCCCGCTCCGCTGGGAGAAGGAGGAGGCACCCCGAGCCACGGGCGCTGGGAGCAAAGCAAATAACAGTTCAGAGCAGTGGGCGCCTTCCGGAGGGCAACACCCATGTCCCACAAACAGGGTATCTGGAAACGCTCTCCTTCCCCCGGTGCTCGCTGTCCCCTCTCATCCCTCCGTTCCCTTCTCAGCCCCCTTGATCTCTTCTCCCCACTCTCTGCTTTTCCCCCCCGCCGCCACTTTCCTTTGTCCCTTCCTCAGCCCTGTGCCCCCGCTGGCCCCGTGCCCGACTGACTGTGCCTTTCCTCCTGCCCAGCCGGCGGCCCCCCAGGCGAGAGCGCGGCTGACTGGTGCCTCTACCAGCTCAATGGAGCAGCCGAGTTCGAGGTCTCTGAAGGTGAGTACAGGGATGCTGCAGGGGCGCGTCCCCTCGCTCGATGTCCCGGCCGTCCCGGCCAGCGCGTGGAAAAGCGGGGCTCGCTGCTGGGAGAGCGAGCGTGGCAGCCGCCCCAGCGCTGTGGGGCGGTGAAGGCGGTGCGTGTGCCCAGGGCAGGAGGGGAGGTGAGTTGCAGAGGGCTACCCGCCGGTGGTTTGCGTGTTCCAGGCCTCGTGAAAGTGTCTTGGCTGGTTTTGTTTTGGCTTTTTTGGTGAGGGGAAAGTTTGTTTTGCCTGTAGCAGCCTAGGTGGCATGAGTCCTTTTGGCCTTGGAGTCAGTGGGTGCTGGTGCAAGGTGGGCTGGAAAGTTTTCTGGTGGTTTTTCACTCCTTAACTTTGAAGAAAGAGGTCACTTGGAAAGTTTCATTTATTAATATTCTGTGATCAGAAGAACGGTCTCCAGGTGCCAGGGCAGGAAAGTCTCCCCACCGTATTCTAACTGTGTATGGTTTTGAACATGCAGAGTATTTAAACTTAGGTGTGAACCTGTATTTTCCAGGATGCCAGATGTGTAGCATGCAGTGCCCATGAGCATCTTCCAGTATCTGTTTTCAGTGAGTTAAGTGGAACTAAGACCTTATCTCGATGTTTTTGGTCTGCTGGGGTTATGTATTTCTAAGAAGAGTGTATTTACTCTTTGTAAAGGTTTCAAATACATCAGAAGTTGAGTTAGACTGAAAAACTTTCCAGTACTGAGGAAGGTGGCACACTGTGATAGATTGGCTTCAGATTCAGCATTGAGGAGAGCTTTTCAATAGGGGAGCAGTGGAATATATGAGTTAGGTAGACAATGAAATCCCACTCATTTGAGGTATTTAATGTTTGTTTCACAAACATAAGTTGAAGTGATAAAGCTACAGATCTTGCCTAGGGGCAGGCAGAAAGATTCCCTGTTTGGGGTCTCTTCAGCTATTATCCATGATCTTTTCGGATGTGAAGTTTTGTGTTACATCTTGTTTTTTGCTGTTTGGAGAAATGATTTAAACCCCAGTGTACTAATAATAAGCTATAGCTTGATCAAGGTTTTGGACTAAGTTTTTCCTTCCAATTATTCCATGGTGGTTTATATTTCAAGGTGTACTTAATAGTGTGTGTAATTACACACAATTGCATACTAAAGCATTTATCAAAGGATGTTGTGAATTTTTGCCTACATGATTTTTTTTGGTGAAACTGCATACCAAACCAGATGTGATGACGATAGATGGGGGTGGAAATTACATCCGTGTGAGGGAGTGTAATGAGTGAGTGACAGCATTTCTTAGGAATCGCAGAATGATGAAAATGAGCTTTAGGTTGGCATTTACTTTCATTTAAAGATTTGAATGAGTAGAATATGCTTCTTAACCTCATTTGTCTGGGTAAATATCAGTGTTTCAGCACTGCTTTGAGTTGATAATGTTTTTTCTCAACAGGTGTTTTATTCCTTTGATTTATTGGGTCATCTGTTTTCACAGGGCATGTTTTTTTAAAATTACTTTGCTAACCCTGACTTCAGTTCTCTTTAATGCTGCCAATTTTTGGATTCCCAATTTTATTCCACAACTGAAATAGGAATCTTACATGTTTTCTCTTTACTCAGCATGGGAATATGTGAAATTCAGAGACCAGGAAACAAGCTGAAGCTATGTAATTTGATCACACAAACTGTAGAATCAAAGTCATCTGCAGGTAGTAAACCCTGTTTATGTTAATAGGATTGTATATAAATATGATATGTATTTTCCGGAGTACATGCTGTCTATTAAATGCCACTGATATGTAGGAACACATACAGCAATATAATCAGGACACTTTGCAGAAGTGAAAAACAATTAAAAAAAAGTCCGTGGTGGCAGGTGACTTGACGTCTTTTGCATGACAGTGTTTTTGGATAAAGTCCAAACCTTTTCCTTTGCTGAAGTTTGCCTCTAAAATAAATTATGCAGAGCCAGACAGAATCTTTAGTTTAAAATGGATTATTCCTATGACTTCCACTGCAGACTTCTTTTGTCTCTTTATTCCAGTTCTTTTTACTTTTCAGAAAGGCTTGTAATTGCAGCTGCATTGGTTAGGATCACCTAACTGATGGACAAAAGGACTAGTTTATCTACATTAACTGTTACATCTCTAGATAGATAGCTATGTATATAAACATTTGCATATTAATGTTATGAGTTCAGTTAGTGTTCTAGGCATCTCTCGCTGCTTTTGCTATTGAATGCCTGCATTGACCTTGTGGTACTCTGCCAGTTAGACTTCAGAATTGTGTTCTGCAACATTCTGTCTTAGCCTAGGAAAGAAAATTATTCTTTTTCCAAAAATAGATGTGTTAGATGAAAAACATGCATTTACATAACAGAAAAGCAAAATTGCATATTTCAAATGCAAGGAAAAATAGAGCATAGTAAGTAAAATATCACAATCAAAGCCAAGATAATCATGTTTGATTTAGTCTTGCTGCCTTGAAACAAAATCCTATTTCAAATATTGCTACTTCTATAATTAACGTCTAAGTGCAAAATATATTTTATTCATGCTAAAGATCTCAAAGCACTTTGCTCACAGTAAGTGCAGCCTCACAAAGCTGTATGAAGAAGAGTATTAGTGTATCCATTTACAGGCTTTAAGAATGAAATATAGAAGTTAAGGATGTGATTTTTTCAGAAGCTGAATGTCAACTTTTATGCAGATAGCAACTTAGGACTTCTGGAAAGTCAAATCGTTTGCTGTTTGTCCAATGGTCTAGTGGACTGTTAACAGGATTGCTTAATCTACAGCCTTTGCTTTAAGTTCCAAATTACATTAACTTCTTGCAAACTGTGTAAGTTAAAGCATGTTTGAAATATTTTATGCTGTGAATTCGAAGCTGGCATGTTATTCTAGATATGAATGATTATATGTTTAATGAAAAGATTCAGTCAAAAATCATATTTTTAGTTTTCACTCTTAAAGTTACCTCATCAAAGACTTGAGATTGGTTTACAGTGTAAATTTTCTTTTCATCTATTTTGTAGCTTTATGCTCTTGAGTGGTTGAAAGCTCTGTTAGCATCTGTTAGCCTTGTGAATTGCAATGTGAACCTTCCTATTACTTACCTTATGCTGCTGTAATATTCTCTTTTATTTATGAGTAATTTGAAGTGAAATTTATTGAGAAGATGGGTAATCTATTGTTTTGTTGTGAAAGTACAATTGAACAATGTACCATTTTAAGGAACTGGAAGACTTGTGAACTGATTAATATGAGTTGAATCACTGTCAGGTTTACCTCTAATAGTTTTTTGTTTACTGTAGTTTTCAATCAAAGACAGTAAGTCTGGATTTGGTTCAGTACCGTCTTTTCTGTTATTTCACCAATGCCATAGAAAGCAATGTGGTTGCACAAGCTTACAACTGAAGTAATGGTCTTGTGAGTCATGTGTACATTAGTAAGGTTTAATTAAATAGGAAGTCTCCATCTGTAGATGCTTTCACATCCCAATCCTTTCGTGGCAGAACCAAGTAAGTGATTTTTCCTCAGTCTTTTACAAAAAAGCATGGTAGCAGTCCTTTTCTTAATGCTTCACTGTTTGCCAAGATTTCTTTCAAAGGATCATCACCGTGAATTGATGTTTTATTTCCATCTTAATAGGATGGTGTGCTTTACAGAATGGGCCTTCCAGTTGTCCAGTTTGGAGATCACAGAATATGCCAAATTGGAACAGACCCACAAGGAGCACTGAGTTCAACTCCTGGCCTCGCACAGCAACATCCCCAAGAATCACACCGTGTGCCCGAGAATGTTGTCCAAACTCTTGAACTTTTGTCAGGCTTGGAGCTGTGACCACTTCCCTGGGGAGCCTGTTCCAGTGCCTGAACACCCTCTGGATGAAGAACCTTTGCCTAATATCTAACCTAAGCCTCACTGACACAACCTCAGGCCATTCCCTGGGGTCCTGTCACTGTCACCACACAGAGGGGATCAATGTCTGCCCCTCCTCTTCCCCTCAAGAGGAAGTTGTAACTGCAATGAGGTCTCCCCTCAGTCTCCTCCAGGCTGAACAGATCAAGTGACCTCAGCCACTCCTCACATGGCTTCCCCTCAAGGCCCTTCACTATCTTCACTGCCCTCCTTTTGATGCTTTCTAATAGCTTTATATCTTTCCTATATTGCAGTGCCCCAAACTGCACACAATATTTGAGATGAGGCCACTCCCGTGCAGAGCAGAGTGGGCTGGTGCTTTGCCAGGCTGGTGATGCTGTGCCTGATGGCCCCCAGGACACGGGTGGCCCTCCTGGCTGCCAGGGCACTGCTGGCTCATGTTCAACTTGCCATCGACCAGGGCCCCCAGGTCCCTTTCCATGGCGCTGCTTTCCAGCATCTCATTCCCAAGTCTGTCAGTACATCCAGGGTTGTCCCATCCAAGGTGCAGAATCTGGCACTTTTCCTTGTTCCCTTCGTATGACTGATGATTGCCCATCCCTCTCATTTGTTGAGATCTCTCTGCGGGGCCTCCCTGCCTTTGAGGGAGTCAACAGCTCTTTCCAGTTTTGTATCATCTGCAAACTTGCTCAGTAGCTCTTCCAGTTCTGCATCCACATCATTTATGAAGATGTTGAAGAGCACAAGGACGAGGATGGAGCCCTGTGGAACCCCACTAGTGACAGGTCCCCAGTCTGATGTCCCTCCATCATGCCCCACCCATAAGCCAGTTGCTCACCCATCCTATGATGTGTTTATCCAGCTGTGTGCTGGACATTTTGTCTAGAAGGATCCTGTGACAGACAGTATTGAAAGCTTTACTGAAATAAAAAAAAAAGACATGAACTGTTTTACCTTGATCAACTAGGTGGGTTACTTTGTTGTAAAAGGAAATCAGGTTTGCTAAGCAGGACTCCCCTCTTGTGAATACTGTGACCAGGGACTGTGAGATGTAGTGAACTGAACCGTGCCTTTTCTGCAGACCACTATTCTGTTTTTATGCAAAGGAAATCAGAATTCTTGGGAGGGATTGATACTCTCCTTGCCTCACCCCAGCGTACATTTACGGAATCACAGTATCAATTAATTTGGAAAAGACCTCTGAGACTGAGTCCAACCTATGTCTAAACACCCCCATGTCAACTAGACCATGGCACTAAGTGCCACATCCGATCTTAAACAGCTTAGGATACTGCCAGCTTGCATACAGTGCTGTAAGGTGCATCACAGGGCTTGTGTGTACCCTGATACACCCTCTGATGCCATGTATGTGGATAATACAGTTATTCCAGTCCTACCTCATACATCCCTGCTTATACATTCAGCAGGTCCCTGTATTTCATCCCTCCTCTAATTTGCACTGACTTGTATTGGTGTTTGGTTGGTTAACTATCACTGATGTCAAAGAGCTGCTGCAGGGAAAGGGCTTCTGTTTGAAGTGTTGTCATCATAATTTACTCCCATTATAATGTTGAATGTGATTGTGTAAGACCAGACCCGGTAAATGACTCATTACAAGAAAAGGTGGGTATTTGATTATACTTCTAGTTGTTGCTGCAGAATGTGACATTAAGTTCCAATATGAAAAGTTCAGCATTATAGGCAAAGAGGAAGGGTTAGGGTATATTGAAATTGTTTTTATGATAGCTTTACTTCTAGTAATACTTCTCTACAGTAGTCCATTTGTGATATTTTTATTGTGGTTTATGGAGTCTTTGTTTATGCATGGCATGGGTTTTGTAAAAATCATTCATTCAAATATTTCTGTAGATTATTATAAAAAAGACTGACAATAAAATACTGGAAAGTACATGTACTTGTTATGAAAAGGTGAGTGACTTATTAAATATTTCTTATTTGTTGTTTCCTAATTTGGTGTTTTGATTAAGAGCTGGTTTGAATTTATGGAATAAATTAATTTTTTAAGTATATTAAGATGATTTAATGACAATGATTCATAAAATCCTTGCCTACATAGTGTTTCCATTGGAACTCAATGAAAGTGCAAGAGTGTGTTTTCTCCTAAGAGTCATTAAGTGTCATTTGACCATAAAACAAATACTTGTTAATTATTTTATTTTGCAAATGTCTGACCAAAGCTCCTTTTCAGTAACCTGAAAAGTGGTGTTGCTGTTTGGATTAAGCTTGAAAAACAGACTAAGCTTTTTTTTTTACTAGGTTTTCAGATTTTCCTTTTTCAGGGACTTCACACACTCCTCTAACATTCTGTACTTCTTTAACTAATTCTCTGGATCTTAAATGTCATAAGTTGCAGCCTTCATCATCTCAGTTTTCAGAATGTGGTCTTCAGCCAGTTCCCTTTTTTACTTTTTAGTCATAGAGTCACAGAGTCATTTATGTTAAATATGACCTTCAAGATCATTGAGTCCAACCTTTGACCAAACATAACCATGTTAGCTGAACCATAGCACTGAATTCCACATCTGGTCCTTTCTTGAATACTTCCAATGACAGTGATGCCACCACTTCTCTCTAAAGCCCATTCTAATGCTTAACAACTCTTTCAGTGAAAAAAATTCTTCTTGATGTCCAGTCTGAACCTCCCCGGGTCATCTTGAGGCCATTTCCTCTTGTTCTGTCACTTGTTACACAGGGGAAGAGACTGACCCCACCTGGATACAGCTTCCTCTTAGGTAGCTTTAGAGAGTGATAAGATCCCTCCTGAGCTTCCGCTTCTCCAGACTAAACACACTCGGCTCCCTCAGCCAGTCCTCATAAGACTTTCTCTCTATTGCCCTTCTCTGGACTTGCTTCAGCACCTCAATGTCTTTCTTGCAGGGAGGTGCCCAGAACAGGAGGCAGAACTCCAGGTGTGACCTCACCAGTACAGGGGTACCATCTGTGTACACGGGGTCCATCACTGCTCTGGTCCTGCTGGCCACACTATTTTTGCCACAGACCAGGATGTGTTGGCCTTCTTGGCCACCTGGGTACACTGATGGCTCATGTTCACTCACTGTCAACTAACAGCCCCAGGTCCTTTTCTACCAGGCTGCTTTCCAGGCACTCTGCCCCAGCCAGTAGGACTACCCGGTGTTGTTGCGACCCAAGGGCAGGACCTCACACTTGGCCTTGTTGAACCTGACTCAAATGGCCTTAGTCCATCAATCCATCCTGTCCAGATCCCTCTACAGACCCTTCCTGTGCCCTCCAACAGATCAACGTTCCCGCCCAGCTTAGTGCCATCTGCAAACTGATAGAGGGTGCACTTGATCGTCTTGTCCAGGTCAACAATGAAGATATTAAATGGGCCTGGCCCCAGTACTGAGCCCTGGGGAACACCACTGTTGACCAGTCCCAGCTGGATGTAGCTCTGTTCACCACCACACTCTGGGCCTGGACATCGAGATGGTTTTTTACCCAGTGAAGAGTAACCCACCTGCCCAATCCATGAGCAGCCAGTTCCTCCAGGAGAATGCTGTGGGAAACATTTACTGAAGTCCAGGTAGACACATCCACATCCTTTCCCTCATGCAATAAGTGGGTCACCTGGTCACAAAAGATCAGGTTGGTCAAGCAGGACCTGCCTTTCATGAATCTGTGCTCTTTGGGGCTGATCTGCAGGTATACATGCTGTGTAATGGCACTCAAGATGATCTGTTCATAACTTTCTCCAGCACCAAGATCAGACCTGTAGTTTCCTGGATCCTCTCCCCAGCCCTTCCTGTAGATGGGCATTGCACTGGCCAACCTTCTGTCATCTGGGACCTCCCTGGTTATCCAGGACTGCTGGTAAGTGATGGAGAGTGTCTTGGCTAACTCTTCTGCCAGCTCCCTCAGTACCCTCGAGTGGATCCCATCCAGGCCCATAGGCTCTTGCCTTTCTGATTTTCTCACTATGTGACTTAAAGATACCATTTTACTCTTCCTGAGTTGCCTGCCCCTTCTTCCAGAGGTCATACTTACCCTCACCCCCTGAGTTCCAGCAAAAGCTCAGGCTGAAAGTTCAGCCAGGGTGGTGGTCTTCCTCACTGGCTCATCTTTTGGTGCATGGGGACAGCCTGCTCCTGTGCCTTTAAGATTTCCTTCTTAAAGTATGTCCTGCTTTCTTGGACCCCTTTGCTATTAAGGACTGTTTCCCAAGGGAGTCTGAACCAGCGTCCTGAACAGCCCAAAGCCTGCCCTTGGGACATCCGAGGTAGAGGTTTTGTTAATCCCCTTCCTTATTTCACCAAGAATCAAAAACTTTTTATTGTTTCATGGTCACTGTACCCAAGATGGCCTCTCACCACCACATCTCCCACCAACTCTTCTCTGCTTGTAAACAGCGGGTCTAGTGGGGCACTGCTTTCCAATCTGACCCTTTGCATACTTGGTTGGATTTTCTAGTTTCTGTTGGTTTTGCTTTTCCTTTGTCATCTGTACCTTCTCTCTGCAAAGGGAATTGTGAGTGCTCTCAGTCCACTGACTGTTTTACAGTTTGACGAAGATGTCTCTCCTCCATGTCACTGAAAGTCTGCCATTTGCAGCAGGTGCCTGCACAGCAAATCTTAGCTCTTTTCCCTCTCTCTCACTCCTTCCAGGTCCACAAGGCTTTGCATTTTATATGATCCTTTCTGTTCCATCCAAGTAACTCCTGGCAATTTTAGTTTTATCCATGCTTGAATGATCAAAATTTCCTTGGTGTTTGTTTGCCGTATACTTTATGATGTACTCAGTATAAATATCTCATGAAAGATGAAATCACACTGTTGTGGGCCTGGTTATGCAATTATTAGCAAGTCAAAAATCATGCTTTCAAGTTACCTGGTCCAGAATTTAACAGGGACATCTTTTATGCACTCTCTTCCTCATTAAATATTCAATAATTTAATTTAGGTAATGATTTTGTTATCAATAATTGCACTGATGAAGTAAACAGTGATTTCATTTGGGCCATAAATTTGCCATTTAGAGTGATTTTTATATTTAAGTCAAACATTGTCATTCAGCTTGAATAGTGATGGTCAATTTAGAGAGTACAGAATTGCCTGTGGTTCCAGCTGAGATACAGAAAAATCACCAGGTCTTCACAAAGCCTCCTCTTCCATTATAGGTCAAGTCAGAAAGCCAGGGTTCCTTTATGAAGATGAATTTTATATAGGGATAGAGAGTACCAATTTTCTGATCTTTCCAATTCTAGTTTATAAATGTGCGCAGAAATTGCCCAAGCTGTCTTGCAGAGTGTCTGAAGAGCTGATGCACAGAGAAGTTTTTTCTACTGTGCAAGGCTTTTTTTAGGTATGAACCTGTCAAAGCTGAAAGAAATTTCAAGAAGATAAGATTCTTCTGTCTCAAGAATTGCAACCCAGAAGCTTAACTTCTGCAAATATGGATTCAGAAGTCATACTGCAGGCCACACAGGTTGAATTTTAATATTCTTATTGATCAGTTCTTTTCTGTAAAATGCATTTTTTTAGTAAAATGGTGAGAGATTTCAAGCAGAAGTCAATACAGTTTTTTTTTCTTGCACGTTTGTACTGTCTGATGAAAAAATTCCAAAAGTATTGCAAACTATTCGGGTATTTTCAACTACCTGTCCCTCATAGTATGCTCCTTGGATATAAACGCCTTACTCAGAATAATGGGCAATAGCTCACAAGTCTCTGTGTGATTGCCTAATGGTACATGAAAAAACCCACCAACAGTGAAAAGGTGTTATTTACTAGTCAGATTCTACATCTTGCCATCTCAGCTGAATTGTCAGGGTTTGGTGATCCAGAAGAGGGAGCTGCCACATAAATTACTAGCAATTTTGAACTTAGCAAAGTCTCCTTTACTCCCCATCACGGTTTGTTTGTTTGTTTGTTTTGTGGTTTTTTGTTTTTTGTTTTTGTTTTTTTTTTTTTAAATTTTAAGACTGACTCCAGAGGTTTCATGTGATGCTTTTTTGTTCACTCAGTTCATAGTTTGCTGATTTCTAAGGACAGCATTAGAGACTTAGTTCTTTAAATTCCATCAGTTTTTGGTATCCGTTCAGTGTACATTTTTAAATATTCTGCTTAAATGCCATGCTAAAACCTTTGGTTGACATGATGAATGCAGTCCCTTTTACTTAATCTGTGGAGTCATTTTAAACATAGGTGTTTCTGAGTAGCCCACCATGAATTTTTAATAGATGTCTTCTGTAGCATGCAGAAAGAACTTTGTAGTGGCTGGTCTTCCTCCGTGCAGCTCCATGTCAGACAGAGGTGGCTTCTGGGTCATTGTAGTATTTTTTTGTGTGTAAGGGGTCATTCTTCTTTCACAGTAAGAACATACAGCTGGTATTTTGAAAATAGCAATATATATGTAAAATAGCAAAATCAAAGTGCACACTACAGCGTGCTTGCTAATGTGCTTTCTCTTTTTTTTTTTTCTTTAGCAGTGCTGAGCCATTTATAGTGAGTCAGCGTATAATTTGTGAGCTATAACTAAAGAACCATGAGGTACTGGGAGAAAGTGTTAAAACATGTACTTATTAGAACTTGTACTTATGGTCAGGAAGGAGACCAGACTTCCCAAGCATCCTGAGCATATTTTCAAGTGCATGATTTAACCTAGGTTCTGATATTGGTTGGTGGAACCCTAGGTTGCTACTTGCTGTAATGATAGATCTTATCAAAGCTATTGTACCTTCAGATTCGTTGTTAGTCATTTTGTGTTAACAGCTGATGGCAGTGATGTGACTTTGTTCCATGAGGTAACTGGAGTACTGAGTAACAGGTGAGAATTTTTTTCAACTGCATAATATATTCCTTGGGTTTTTTGGTCATTAAAATCTTAAGAGGATACTCAGTATTAGGAAGCTTATATTTGTTTCTCATGAAGAAGAGTGAATACAGCACCGTGTTGATTATATGTTTGTGGGTGATCACCTTACATGTTCTGCGCAACTTTTGAGGTGCTGGAACATGTCCAGAGAAGGGCAATGAAGCTGATGAAGGGTCTGGAGCACAAGTCTTGGAGGGTGGCTGAGGGAACAGGGGTTGTTTAGCCTGGAGAAAAGGAGGCTCAGGATGGACCTTATTGCTTTTTACAACTATCTAAAAGGAGATTGTGGAGAGGTGGAGGTTGGTCTCTTCTCCCAAGTAACAATAGGACAAGCAAAATGGCCTTGAGTTGCACCAGAGGAGGTTTAGATTGGATAGTAGGAAAAAATTCTTCACTGAAAGGGTTTTTGAGCATTGGGACAGGCTTCCCAGGGAAGCGATGGAGTCACCATCCATGAAGATGTTGGAAAGATTGAAAGATACGTGCCACTTTGGGATGTGGTTTAGTGAACTTAGCAGTGCTGTGTTAATAGTGAGACTCTATGATCTTAAGGGTGTCTTCCAACCTAAATGATCCTATGCTTCTCTTTCTGGAGATAAATATAGGATAGTAAAAGTCCTTGCAGTGACAGTGAAGGGTGAGAATGAAGCATTTCATTTGTTATTGACACTGAATACTCCTGCATGTGGTAGTATCTTGCTGTTCACTTACTTCGTATTTCCAACTAGTAAATCTATAGATACGACTGCTTTCATAGAAGGTACCCCTGGATTCCATTCGTACCTCTGTGGTATCATCATGTGGCCTTCAGACTACATATGGAAGCTTCTCTGTTAGACAATTTAGACATTACATTATGAAGTTATGCACAACATTCTAATATCTGAGTGTGCCAACATGAAGAACTCTGTGGCTTATTTTTAAAATATAACTTCTGAAATGTCTTTATTTTTTACATGCTCACAAATGTACACACATACACTTTTTTCTTATGTCTATACAAGGTTCATATAAAATCAAAAGAAAGTTACATGAGATCAATGTAGATGTGTTTGACTTTTCCTTCAGGAGGCTTCAGAATAAGTACATAAATAAATACTGTTTTTTATATACGTAGTATTTTGTACATGGCTATTACAACTGAAATATATAATATTTAAAAATATTTGTATGTTCAAAAAACTGATGGCCTATTTGTACGTTTTTAAGTCTTCCATCAAATACAGTTTCTTTTCAGAGTGCATACATTCCCCAGATGTTCTGGTTGTGTTTATTTGCAAGCACATTTTATAGAGGCTCATGTCACAGTGAATAGAGTTGACAGTTGGGCTGATTGCAGGAATATGCAAAATGTTAACCTCATAAATCTTTCTCCATCTATTGTATTATGTAATTTTTACAAAATATGCAGAAGTATGATGCAAGAGACAGTTCCATTATTTTAGTTGGAACCATTTTGGTATTGCAGTTAACGCTGATGTATTCAATTCAGAGACAATTATGTCTAGACACTAACAGGGGCTGTTGATTTGACATTCTATTCATAGAGAGGGCATGTGTCATTCAAAAGTGAGTTGTAAAACTGTTCAGCATGGTTGCATTGTTAGTGATGTGCCTTTCCACTTCACACAACTACTATAACTAATTACCTGTGCCCCAAGACATTACCATATTCAGTAGTCTCGAGATCCTGAAATGAAAATAACCCACAATTTCTTTGAGAGATACAAATTATATTAATATTCCTTCTCTTTATACCCAGAATAAACTTCTGTGTGATGACTAGACTCAAAAGATGCAAAGTAGAAATGTTATCCTTGCAAGACTTGATGGTTTCTTGTTGAATCTGTCTTACTGAGTAACCTTCATGATCTTTTAAGTTTTTAATACAGACTAGTTTTCGTCAATATATGGTTTTGTTTGTCAGATAACTCTTATTTTTGAAGCTTCTCTGGTGAGTTCTTGAGTTAACATTGTAAACTCTGCTTTGAAATTGATTGTTTATTGTGGAAATACCCCATGCTTCTGATTTCATTTATTTGCAAGAAGCACTAACTTGGAGTCCTTTTTAATGGTATACAAAGTGGATATAATAAATTTAAAGTAAGAATAATTCTTATTTTTCGTGCACTGCATCTTAAAATTGTGTGGTTTTTTTTCCCTTGAGATTTTTCATGTAGTTTTTTTTTCCTAATCTTGGCAGGCTGTTACTTTCAGTGTGTGCTGTTTCCTCTATTCTAAACCACGCCATCACAGCCGTATTTCACTTTGATTGCTTTTTTTGGATTGGGTTTTTTTCTCCCCAGGAACACTTACCCTAGTGGAATGTCCAGCTTTCCTAAGTGAAAGCTAAAGAGACCTTGAGAGTCTGCTGAGCGCATTGAGAGTGTAGCTGTGCGTTGGTGTTTCTTCAGAAAGGTGCCACCATGCCTCAGGATCTGTGATTATGTTGCTTTTTGATTTCTCCTCTCCTCATGCTCCTCCACATTAATCAAAAGTCTTCCTTAAAACATGATACCTATGTTCTGTGACTATGTTCTATGACTTCTGGAAGTAGCAACTGTGCATTGAAATTTATTTTAATTTAAGAATATTGCAAAATTAACTTGGTATTTCTGATTTCTAATGTGATGATTTTAGAGGCATAATTGTTCAGTGATAATTCCAAAAATGCACAGAGTTTTGTTGAATAACTTGACTCCCCTTTTCTTGATGATGTCAAATCATAAAATGTATCCATGGGGAAATAGTAAATAGAATATTTTGTGTCAAGAAGACAGACCTCTAAGTTTAAGCTTCTTGATTCTACTAGGAGACGAACCACCTCTGCTAGAGAACATCTCTAGTAGCAGTAAGAGGATCTCTGTGTCTCTCTCTCCCTCCTATGCTGAGGTGAGTCTCTAGAGCAGCTTGTGACCTATATTAAACGTCAAATGTCAGACCTCTGTAGTCATTGCTTTCTTTTGCTGCAAGTTCAGAAGGTTCCCAGAGCAATGTCTGTGCTGACTGGGGCCGGGTAATACTGACCCCCTCACACTTGCAAAGATCACTCACTAACAGAGAAGCTCCGAAGCATCTGACAAATGTGTGTGTATCACTCTCCCTCTCTCTGTACGCATATATATATATATGTATGTATACGTATCCTCTTATCAGATGGTTGAAAGCAAGCATGTATTCAAACCCTGTGGTTAAAAAGCTGAACAAATAAAGGAGGATTGTAACCCCCAAACTTTTAGTGACATCATCACATGTTACTGTTTCTATAGGTACCCTGCACATTTGACTCACAGGTTTTATGTGTGTCTGTTTTACTTCTTGTGTACGCAGTGTGACAGTGATTGGATCTCTGTGCTTCTCCAGACATGGAGCTGTGTTGTTTCTTTGGTAAGAATGCTTAAGTATGCAACCATTCACGTAGATTCCTTTACGTGGAGAAAACCAGCAAATGCTTGCCTATGTAAATGTAACATTTGAGTTCAGATGAGAGCACAACTCAAGAAATTCAAAGATGTAGTTCCCACAGCAACCATAATTCAACCTCGCTGCTGTGAAAGCACAAAAGCTCGCACCAAATACCATGCAGAATACTGCATGTATGCAAGCGTATGAGATACAGTTGCTAGGAGAGTCATAAATTTTAATTTCTAGAGATATTTACATTCACATTTTATATCTCTTAGTATTAGAATCTGTATTTTATTGAAACAGTGCAGAAATGAAAAAATGGAAAAGAGGCCATTTGGATTAGTGTATCTTTTTGCTTTCTTGTAATGTACAATTGATTATATTACTATCTCTGTCTTTCTGTTGACTTTTATATTTAAGGGAGTAATATTGAATGTGAAATATAATCTGGTCTGCTTCCTTACCTGAGTCTGTTTTTTCTCTTTGTTTACCCCTGTTACTGAACCTGCAGCTAATGGGGTCTACTTGTTTGCCTACCAAGGATAAACCAGATATTTATCTGCATGTAGCCATGTATCTTGTTATTCAACTTCATCTGTCGCTTAAGGTTCCATTATAAAATAACCCAAAGCATATGGAATATATTTCTTTTCAGTATCTCATAGGATACTTTTGGTTTCTTTGTTTGTCAGCTAAGTCTGCTGATTTGGTCATCTTCGACACATTTAGTTATTATCACAGTTAGTGAAGGAGTGGGAGTGTCTTGTTTTGAATTAATATTTTTAATTTAGAAAAATGTAAATATTTCAATTATAGTACTTAATGGGCGCAGAAAATGTTTGTAAATAATATCTACAGGATTTCCAGAAGCTGGTTGGCTGAAATATCTATATAATGTTTCTTAGCCTTTCAGATAGGGCCAGTGGAGAGAGAGACCATGATGTCTGAAGATTGGTATATTAAGTCCCACTCCCATGGGTGATTATTATATCTGTAGGCTGGATTGAGTATTCATGATTATTTAAAAAAAAATTCACTTTGACTGTGGCATATGCTAATACCTCATAATTTATTTGGAAAAAAAATCACTGCATAACTGTATTGCACCAGTCATTTAAAATAAAAGAAAAAAAGGGAAATGACACAAGATAACGAAGGTTCATGATAAGAGTTTCTCTTCAGTAAACTACAAAAAAATTATTTTAGACTTCATCTAGTTTCTACCAGACTGATTTTTCTCAGCCCTCCATCACATCTTAGCCTGCTGTGTGAGCCTTTTTATGGACAGTCTGGGCAGAGCTGAAAGACTGATTGGATGTGAAAATGTTCTCCTTGGGAAATCTTTGGATCCTGCCCTTCCCAGATTGTTAGGCAATCTGCTCTAGGAAACCTGTTTTGACAGTGCCTGTTATCTCTGCTCGGCAGAGTCCTATAGGGACCATCACTGCCTACCTCAAAGCCAGGGTTAGGGGAATTCACTCTCCAGCCTACTGCCTTCCCAAAGCTATATTGTTCTGTTTCATTGTGTTCAAAAGCTAGTTAGGAACTGCACACATATTACTGTACATGTGTCTAAAATAAAGTTGTTAGTGTATATGAAATGCAGGTTTTCTAGTGTAAGAATTTATAACCTGAAATTTGAACTCCATCTGAAAATTAAAACATTGACAGTGGCTCAACAATTTCTTAATGGATAAACACAGAGAGATTAATTAAATTGTGGCTGCCATCTCCTGAAGAGTTGGTCTAGTCTTTCCACAGCGACTTCTCTGTGTCTGCATGCTGTGAAATGAGGAAGGGGACTGGGAATTGTGAATCACGGCAATTTTGCAAGGAGCAGGTAGTGTCCTGGTGTTTAAGTGGAGTCCTGGGTAAAACTTGATCCATAAGGCCCTATGTCCTGCTGAAACAGGAAAATGGATACTTCAGATGTAGGTTTTGCTTAAGAACTGTGTTGTGGTCATAAGTTTCCATCAACATCCTTATGACATTTCTTTTTCCAGTGTATATAGCTAATATTTTGGGACTTCCTTGAAGTGTGAATAGTTACAAGGATGGTTTTGTTGTCTTCTTTCTGTCTTCTTACGTGTAGTAGTTGTGGTTGTAGTATTTAAGTGAAATAAATAATGGCAAACTTCAGTGGAAACTGATAATTGCGTAGGGATGATTCAAGATAACTGGAGAACAGCAAAATGTTCCACTTGAAATTGATCTATTTGTAGTAAACAGAAATACATAAATAGACACAGAGTCTAGAAAACACTAAGTTTACATTTGTGTTCATGACAAGCTGATCAATAACTGTTGCTGGATGACTCGATGTAGTTATTTTATACAATTAATCACTGTTGGTACAGGCCCAGGGAAGAGAAATGTACAGTCAATACTGCCAGGGATTGCTGGTGATCATGACGAGCTCATTTTGTTTTGAGGTGATGGGGGTCCTGTGGGAGGAAATGCCTATATGGAAAACTGCTTTCTGTGTAGTGGCAAAAATGCCTGGTGCTGGGAACAAGGTCATAGTTTCAACACCTACTGCCACCAAAGTTGGTGTAACTCTACTTACGCATGTGTTTTTCCTCCAGCACGTAACTTCCTCTGTGTGCATGTGTCCCCAGAGACATGGATTTCCTAATGGAACATAGGACTTTGATGAAAGTGGATGGCCACTTCACCTTGCAGTTCTCAACGGAGAAGAAAATTTCCTTGGTGGGATTAAAACCACCGGCTTGCATCATGGGCTGTTAGGTATGAGATAGGATTTGACTTTAATATGTTAGTCACTGTTAGTAGATGGAGGGTTGGTATGTAGAATAAACTGTCTCATATGTTAAAGATTTTTGTTGTTTCTCTTCATTTGAAAAGAGGTATTTTTGTTGATTACAATGAGCTAGAAAGAATTATTTTTTTTTAAAAATTCAGTTTAATTTTTAAAGAATTTTCAGTATTTTACGTTTATCTGCAAGCATTTCTTTTGACATCTTGTCAAAATTACCACAGAGATGTTTGAATTGTATTTGTTAACTCTGATAGAGGTTTTGTAGAGGAGTTGATTGTGCTCTGTTACTGAAGGCAATACAGTTCCTTTTGCAGGATTGTATTTTCAGTTTCCAAATTTGACCAGCTCCTAACCACTGAGGCTAACAATTTTTTTTTTTCCCCTGGATTGGCCTCAGGCTGTTTTTTCACAGAAAATTCTAGTTATGACTGCCAACTTGGCTTTGACAAGCTCGCAAGAAGATGCCTGGTATCCCTTTGCCCATTAAAAAAAGAGTTTCATCAACCTTTCCTTGAAAAAGCTCTAGTACTTGCATGCTTTGAAGGAGGAACTTCAATTGGACAAGGTGAATATAATCAATTTGACTATTTTTAAGAGTGTCCTTGACTATGCCTGTGAATACCCACTCTTCTTTGACCGATTTATCAACCTCTGAAAAATGATTGTTTAAATAATCTCATATAAGTGTTCGTAGAAGTGGGTAGATAGACTTCCCCCCCCCCCC
>VZTD01002222.1:330288-356465 GCA_013397725.1 Rhagologus leucostigma
CACATATTTCAAATGTAACTATGTTGTGTCATAATTTATGAGGCATTAACCTTATAGTAATAGATGTGAAAAATAAAGTCAAATTCAGAAACCATGTTTCAGTAGTAGACTATATTTAATTTTACATATATATATAAATTATATATAATATTTAAAGTTTAGAAAATCAAATTTGTGAAAGTTTAGCTACTGTGACAATCTTGTGGCTTTGGAGTTCGAACTGACTGCAAAATGGAAACAATGTGAGCAATGAATCTTTGGATTTAGATGAGAAGTAAAAGCTTATTACTGTATTCAGGAGGCTGGCATACCTTCCTTTGTATTCCTAGCATTGGGTATCGCTTTGCAGTAATGATACTTAATACATCCAGGAATGCAAGTGAAGGATCTGTAAACTAAGATGCAACATACCAGATTGACTAATGCATTATAAANTACAATATCTTCTCACATAGTCTCTTGCTAATTAAAAAAAAATACTGTTTTAGCATCTTAACTTTTTCTAATTGCCTTTAGCTGCTTCAAGGATCTCTACAAATGCAGAAAAACAACTGTGTGAACGTAGAAAATGAAAATGAAAGGCACTGGAGATTTTGAATAAATACTTACAAATTGCTATAAAAGACAAAAGTAAATGAAAGGGATATAATTTTCACATATTTCAAATGTAACTATGTTGTGTCATAATTTATGAGGCATTAACCTTATAGTAATAGATGTGAAAAATAAAGTCAAATTCAGAAACCATGTTTCAGTAGTAGACTATATTTAATTTTACATATATATATAAATTATATATAATATTTAAAGTTTAGAAAATCAAATTTGTGAAAGNATTTAAGGTTTAGAAAATCAAATTTGTGAAAGTTTAGCTACTGTGACAATCTTGTGGCTTTGGAGTTCGAACTGACTGCAAAATGGAAACAATGTGAGCAATGAATCTTTGGATTTAGATGAGAAGTAAAAGCTTATTACTGTATTCAGGAGGCTGGCATACCTTCCTTTGTATTCCTAGCATTGGGTATCGCTTTGCAGTAATGATACTTAATACATCCAGGAATGCAAGTGAAGGATCTGTAAACTAAGATGCAACATACCAGATTGACTAATGCATTATAAAGTGGTATAAACAATTTTAACTAAGTAAATTTGTGTTGCTTTCCTATTGTGTTTTTTCAGTTGGTTAATTTGCAAAATTCAGAAAATCTCGTAAAATATCTCTGTCATTGTTACAAAGTCACAAGGTTCTACTGTAATTGTCTGCAGGTGATAATAATTAATATTTAAAAATGCAGGTACTTTAATCTTTTTAAGAAAGGAGAAAATCGTTAAAAAATGAATTCTATTCTAATGGGACTCAATTTAGAACCTACTGAATGCTACAGTAGAACTTTCATTGACTTCAGTAGGAGCAGAAATCTGGCTTTTCATATCAATTTTTGCTGACGAGGTGATAGCTGTTTTTCTACAGGGAGCAGTTGTAAAGTATTGCTTGAAACCATGAAGTCATAGCTGCTGGCTTTGTTCCCTTCTTTCGGGTGGGATTTGGGGATATAGAACATAGATACCTCTCCTTTCTGAAAACTGTGAAATGTCTGTTAAATCACAGCTTTTCAAATCCTCCCAGAGGAGATTTGCTCAGTATTTTTTTTTAATACATGTAGTAGATGACAAGTAATTAAATCAGAAGGGTTATTGGTTGTATTTTTATGGTCGAGTCTGTCATATCATATTTGCAGACTCGTCAGTGGACAGTCAGCACCGCCTGAAGTCTCAGAGGTCAACGTGTGAACGCTGTGGAAGGGCTGTTTGTGCTGCTGATTGTAGAGAGGGGACTTAGGTTGCATTATGGTGATTTACGTTATTCAAACGGGAATTCTGATTGCTTCAGCTCAGATGACTTCTAACATGACAGGCATATCATGGATTTAATTATGAGATGTGCTGATGGAAAAAGACCTGGGGTGGCTGGAGTGTGATACAGCACAAGCGGTTCTGCAGTGCGGGCCACGCTTGCTCGGACAAACTGTGTTGCTGTGCTGGCCCCCTGGGCCCCTCTGCCACGCCATTCTGATGCAGTTGCTGAGCTTATGGGAGATTGTTTTTCTCAGATCAGGTGCAGTAATTTGGCTTTTAGCAAAGTTACAATATGTCATGTATAGAAGGAAAATGTGACTGGTAGGTGGCCAGTATGGGGTAAGGTTTAAGGTCTGTGTCCTTGAAATACTGAGAAAATACAGCAACAGATGTGCAGGATTTAAACTGGTTATTATTCCAGTCTTGTAGATACAAACAGATAATTAAAATGTCATTTCTATGATGTCTTCATCAGCAAAAAGTTTGATCTCCTACAAATACCTTTTGATAGAGCATTTGGGTTTTGTTCACATATGCTGTTAGATTTTTGTATTCCTCAAGGCATTTCTCTTCTGAATTATGTAAATATTTTTTTAGACTCTTACCTTTTTTTTTGATTTCTCAGTCTTCATCATTCTTTAAGATGGTTAGAACTCTGCCTGTAGCCACTTCTTTTTTCCATGTTGTCATGTAGAGTACTTTATATTTTCTTGAATGGCTGATTCTGCTCAACAATCAACATGGTTTCTTTTCTTTATTCCAAGAGCTGTGGAAGTACATTTTCTGTGGTACAGGCCTTACAGAAGATGGAAACTGCTGATCTAAGGCTGCAATTATTATACATTTTAAGTTACTATAAAAATATTTAAACTTTTCTTGAAGACAGGATTTCTTGGCAGGAAGATAGGGTGATTGAAAACATATATAATGAATGCAGGTAGCACCCATGAAAATTCATCCAGCTCTGTGAAGTCCTGTCAGTCTTTGGATCCAGTCAGAGACAGAGTTTAGTTCTTATCAGTCGATGATAGCTGTGGCTACTTGAGATGGGCTTTGTGCACGTGGACCTGCAGAGATGCAAAGCAGCTGTGCTAACCCACCAGCCAATCACCTCCAGCTGTTCAGTGTGATTCACATTCCTGATGGAATCATGTGTGTTAGTAATTGTAACTTTAACGAGCACTAGTCTGACATTTATTTAAAATTTTCCTTTCAGCATGATATTGTGTAAATATAGTAGTGTATATATACTGTATATAAATATAGTATGTTAAAATATTACATTTTATGCAAAAACACAGGGCTTAAGTCTCCCAACTTTTCTGAGTACACTGGATTTCAAGGGCAATTATCTACTTTCACGATCATGGTGTTTTAAATATCGAGAACAACCTTTAGTAGATTCAAAACAGTAACTGATTGTAAAAAGAAATAACACAGCCCTTATTTTACAGCTTTTTCTATATGTACTGTATACCTCTGCACCTGTACAGTGTTTTGTTTGTTTAAAGAAGTGGCATTCACCTTCAGCTCTTCTTGGTTTTACACAGGATAAAAGAAAGTGTTTGCCTTTTATACTGGTAAGAAGAAGGTGAACCCTTTATTCTTTAGGGAAAACTCCAACTATGTCTAGCTTGAAGAGTCTTTTAGGTCTGCTTATTTGTTGCGCTCACCGTGCCTTGCCTTGGTACTGAAACGTCTAACAGAATCATGAGAGATCAGACAGAAGAAGATGTTGACAAAAACCCCAGCCCTTTGTGGATGTGTACATTTGTTTCCATGACGAAAACAAAGCAGTTCCTCTCTCAGGCTAACAGTCTTTATAGCAATATTGTAACTCTGTCTGTAGGCATCATCCAAGTCTTACACTAATTTGCGAAATGCTTTTTTGTTGCTTTTTATCATTCCTTTTATACAGCATAGTAATCTTCTGTGGATGAACACACTACAGAATATGTTTAATTGTACAGTCTTTTCCTTTTTTTTTCCTCTTAGTTCTGCCTTTTGTAGCTTGACTAGACATGCAGTATTTTACTGCAATGATTGCAGTTTTTCCATAGGGATATTCATGGGGAAAATTTAGAAAATATGCTATAATCGTAGATCAAATGTAGAGTATGAGAAGAATAGAAGCCTATTTTACAGTTTTGGTTTTGTGTAATTTAGATTTCATATATATAATTTAGGAAAACACTGTTAGTCTACCTAGGGGAGATGCATAAGAGTTGGAAGCATTGTACTGAGTGCAACTGCAGATTGTCACTACTTGAAAGTTAATGGTTTTTGTTAGACGAGTTTAAGAAACAGCATGAAATGATAGTAACTCACTGTTGCAGGCAGGTATTCAGTAACTTACAGGAAAATCAAAAAACCCCACACGCTGTGGTTGCCATTCTGTGCTAGAGAAAACTCATATTTAGGAAATACCAGTTATTCTGATTCTTCTGTATAAAGTCTTGCTGACATTTTTAGGATATGTGCAGTGAGTGACCTTTGATAAATTAGACTATAGCTGGACTATTTCAATGAAAGCTGGTGTGCAACTGATCTGTTTGATCTCTAATATTAAGAGAATACTGAGATAGTTTAAAAATAGTTAATATTTGAAATATTTATTCTTTTTGTTTCATTATTTCATTTATGAAAGCTGTTGGCAAATGTCACTTGTTGCTTTGATGTCACAGCATCAAGCACTCAGAGAGACGCCAATGATCAAAAAAGGAGGTGATTTTAACAGTTTAGTCTGGCCTGCTTCATAACATGAACTGTGGATTTCCTCACAGTGATTGCAGCATTAAATGAATAATTTTTGGCAGAACTAGAGAATAATTATTTTTTTATGAAGACATCTTTTAGGCCCCAAACTCCTTTATTCGTTCTACTTTCAGTAAGAAATTGAGATCTTAATTTTATTAGGGGGCCTCTGTGGGGAACAGTAGTCCTCCTGTAAGTTTTAAATTTTATAACTAAGGACCTTGATGAGCAAACTGTTGTTGGCTGTATTAGTAATCTGCTTGAGTAAAAATTTGAAGGATTTGACTCATTTACTTTCAATAGCTAGATGTAAGGACATAATTTTTGGTGTATTAAGATGCTTTTATCCTTTCTTTTTATTCCATGCACATCTGTTCAGTGTAATTGCACATCCTGGATGGCTGAGCCTGATTCAACACCTGTTGTTAACATTCAGTGATCTTTTACTTGAATTAACAATTTTCCTCCATGAAAGGAGAAATCCAGTTTTGTGCTTCATAAAGTAAGAATACCACAGAATTCAAAATCCGTTCTTAAAAATTTCTTCTGCTGTGATGCCAACTGGTACAGTGTGTAACTAGTGATGGACAGTCCCCGTGTGCCACACTCTGTTTCTGTGTATTGCACACCATGTCCTTGTGGATACAGCCTGGCTGCATTATGATTGCCTACTCTTCTTCATCCCATTGCTCTTTTCTTATGTGCTTGAAAAGTTAAAAATGTAACCCAAACAACTGTATTGTGATGATGAGGTTTATTTGAAATGCTGTCCTAGTAAAGCCTGATAAAAAATGGTTTTTAGTTTATAGGGATTGAGTTGAAATTTGGAACACATGTACAACACAGGTTCATGTTGAAGACTGTGGTAAAATTTCATGTGATTTTTGAATACGCTTGAGGCCAATTTGTAAAATAACCTAAGCTGTAGATCGTACATGTTTATTTGGAAAGTCTGTCAGATCTCAGTCAATAGAACATGGAACTACGACTCATCATCTTCCAAAAAAAGCTCAAACAACCCTGCTTCCTCTGCCAGGTATCTCTGATTATCGGCTGAAACCATCATGTCTTTGCTAGGAAGGTCATAAAACTCCTTTTCTTGGAGGCTTTTGCCCACAGCCTAAGTGCTTCCACAAATGAGTACTGATTTACTTATTCTTTTTCCTTACCAAATGAGCATTAAATGAAAGAGAGATTTAATTACCATGCACTGAAGCCCTTTGCCCTTGTCTTAGAGCAACTTACTGAGGTATGGAGTGGTTCTTATTTAATGGAAAATACCTTTACCACTCTCATTTCTACTGCAGAAGCCTTTCACTCAGGTTCCAATTCCATGCATTATAGCATAAGAATTTTAGAATGCAACATCTGTCAGGATTTATCAAAGTTTTCCTAGTCTAGCTGATATTAAAGCCACAGTGGGCCAATGGGGCATTAAGAGAGAACTGTGCTGTTTTCCTCATAGTAACCACTTCAGTGCATTAGGTATTAATCATCGGACTCTTAAATGATTTTTTAAAATTAACTGTTAACAGGATGTGTGGTTAGAGAAGCCCAAGCTTCCTGTTGTGTTTGTGTAACTGTTAGTTTGTATTTAGAGTTTACAGTTCTGTAGTTGAATTTTAGTTTCTGAGAATCAAGATTTCTTAAAGTAGTGTTGGCTCTATTTTCCTGGCCTAATGTATCAGTGCTGTGATAACTGAATCATGTGCTTAAATTAGCTGTTCTAAAACAAGGAAAAAAAAGCCATGTACAATCTGACAGGGCTCATATTGCTATTTCTCAAGTGTGTTAAAAGGAGAAATTATACTAACCTGTTTTTTATAGTTCAGTCTAGCTACTTTATGTTTCTACTCAGAAACCAATGAATAAATCATAAGTATTACGTATGTGTTAATCTAACCAGATCCTCAAGGAAGAATGAGTAGAGCAGGTGTTATTTTTACAGCTGTATCTCTTAATTTGAGTGCTTTCCATTTAGCTAAGTATTCAAATGCTGTATTTTTAAATATAGTGCAGAATTTAGACTTGTGATAAGTGTATTGATACAATACATCAAACCTCTCTGCTTTTTCTGAAGCTCTAATTTAACTTTTAAACTAGTTTAAAATTAACTTGTACCATGATCCCTTTGGAGAAAGAGTATGTCTTAAAATGTTTTGCAATGCCTAGTTGACAAGTTGAAGCTGTGAGTTATTCTTTCAGAACAAGTATTACATAAAAATGTTAAACTCTAGTTTATGTAAAGATCTCCAGTCTGAGGATGTGGCTTCACTGAATTCTCGAGACCTTTTTTCACCAAGTTGAATCTTTAGTTATTAAAGAATTTGACTCATACAAATAAAGAGAAGTCTCAGTTATACTCCACTAGGTCATGGATAAATTTACATACATAGAGCACTTGTTGTTTTGCATTAGGAGGTGCTTGTGTTGGTCATTTCTTTCGCATAAAAAGTAAAGATTTTGGTGTTTTGGCTACACTTTTTTTGTTTCAGGATTTAGATGGTAAGCTATTTATGAAGGAAAATGAAATCTACGTGTGCCACATATGGTAAGTCAATTTACTGTTTTATTCAGATGGTTTATGTATAAAATATGGTTTTTAATGTTTTGTTTGATATTTATCACAAGTGAAATTTGTTGTAAATTGCATATTAAAACTCACTTTCTAACAGTGTCTGTCCTCTTATAGATATGGCTGTTTTTTGGAGGTACATTCAAAGTTTTAAAGGAACTATCAGTAATTCTTAATGGTAGAGATAAAATGCTCCTGTGTGTTTGAAAAAAAGAATAGGTTTAGAAACAATTATGGCAAACTAAAAATTTTTTATCAAGTCAAAAGAAAGAAACAATCCATTATCACAGCAATGAAGTGGCCTGACATAGTAGGACACTAGAGAGATTTCTGTTTCAGTTTGGCAGCTGGTGGCATTATGGTTAAAATTCTATTAATAGTCAAAGAAAGGCTGGTAGCTATAAATAAAATCTAATTTGCTAGCACATATTTTACTGAAGTACAAATGTTCTTTTTAATGTTTATTTGGTATTCCTCTGTTCAATTGTATATGTCATTTAAATATAATCAGTAATTCTTCATTCTGCAGGAACTCTTTATGTAATCGAAATGAAATATTGTCATGATTGCTTTTGAAAGATGAAGATTTAGAACTAGGAAGGAGGGAAAAGGCCCTAAAATTTCCTGTGACTTCTAATATTCAAACAGGTAGCACGAGAATTTGTTGCTGAGTGATGCCCTATGCAAGTACCCTTTATGCCCAATTAGGTAGTGACTGTGTATCACCCTATCAGCAAAGGGAGATGTAGCTGATTTCAGAGGATTGGTACTGCACTCTGAATATCTTTAGAAGATATTTCTGTGCTGGGCCCATGAGTCGGTAGCACCAGAAGTAGTTCAGTGCTGATAAGGCTCTTGCAGTGTAACACCATAAAATCAGCTTTGTTGGCTGCAAATGCTGTGCTCCTTCTGTTTCAGTGGGCTGGGGGAAGCTGGCACTGTCAGCTGTGCTGTCAGTGAGGGGGATGATCTTACTGTGATCTTCTCTTTGCTTTTCTGTCTCAGACTGTGCACACAACAAAGTCCCCTCATATCCTGGCCTTCTGTAAGTATTTATTAAGGACAGACATTCAAGTTGCTTGAAGTCCTAGATTTTTTCTAATTAGTTGTGGAAAAAATCCTGTTATCTTGCATAGCTTTGTGTAGCTCTGCTTCAGTTCTTTGGAGAGGTGATTTTTTCTGTGCCCTTCAGTGACTGTGGAGCTCTTGGCTGCTTCTTGGCTGCCCACATTGTTTGACTGAGCCACTGTACTGAAAGCCTGATGGCTTCTGAGCATCAAAACATGTGAAGGATAATTCAGTGGATGAGAAAAACAAAGCTTGTTGAAAGTATGCTGTTAGTTGTTTCTCCCTGTGTCTGAGTGTGTCTGAGTTGGTCCCTGATTAGATCTCTAGGATTATGAAGCCTTCTTCCACCTAGAGGCTCTGAACTTAGGTATCACTTAAGAAGGTTTCTGCATCAGCTCTGGCCTCTGTCATGTGAATCAGTCCTTGTTGCTTTTACTCAGGTGCTCTAAAGCTGTGTGGCTGTACTGGGGAGCTGGGTTAGGATAAGAGGATGAGACTCCTCTATTCTCATTTTGCCTCTGATTTATATCTGTGCTTTGTTCAGAACTATATTTTGCTGCCGCCATTCTTAAAAGCTATATCTTTGGTGATTTTTGTGCTTTTATAATTTCATGGGAAATTTAAGTGTAATGAGATGTAAATTTTTTTAAAGCTCTTGAAAGACCGATCTTTGTCTTTTTGGCACCAAAATTCAAAAAAGTAAAAAAAAAAAAAATCCCACATTAAAAATGGTACCCCTTAGGGAACTAAATCGTCAGCCGTTACTGTTCTCGTGGTGCGATTGTAGGATGTGATTTTCATTAATCCACAATATGCCTTGGCAGTTTACAGTGCTTGCTGTACCACTGCATTCACAATGTTACATGCTAAAGTCCAGAGGAACCTGAGACCTTAATGGTCTGCCTGATGAACGCTGAGATTCACAGAGGTTCACTAGCACAAGGCTTTGCAAGCAAGACTTGGTTTGTGGGTCATGGAGGGCTGATTTCCTCCTTTTTTTTTCTTTGAGGGGAAAAGGGTCCATTTTTAAGTAGTTTGAATGTAGGTTTCTATAGGACTGTTTCTCACAGCTGCCTCAGAGTATGTATAATGTTCATAGAAGCAGAAGTCTCATCTTTATTTGGATATTGAGTTATTTCGGCTATTTGGAAACACATTTTCACTAATGTCTGTGTTTATGTGATTTATTCACAGATAAAATTATGTATGTTTGCTTGCTTTTATTTATTTAGTCCGGTGTGAGATTCTGAATATGTATACTTCTTTAAGAAACTGAAAATATAGCAATGACTATTATAGTGTTAAAAACTTTATCCAGCTTAGTAGCTTAGAAAAATACAAAGTAGTGGGAAATATCAAATAAAACTCTAAATCCAAATGGAAAAATAAATTTCATCTCCAAAATAGTTTCTTCTTTACAGAATTTAATTCTGAGCTATAGCAGATACATATTTTGCCTTGAAGGTAAAAAAAAAAAATTATATAATCATTTAGGTTAGAAAAGAGCCTTAAGATCGTAGAGTCCCACTATTAACACTGCCAGGTCCACCACTAAACCGTGTCCCAAAGAACCACATCTACTCATCCTTTAAATACCTCCAGGGATGGTGACTCAACCACTTCCCTGGGCAGCCTGTGCCAGTCCTTGACAACCCTTTTGGTGAAGAAATTCTTCCCAATATAATCCAGTGTTACTTATTTTCTTACTCCTATGTTCCGCAGTTTAGAAAAGAGGTGCAGGAGTTTTTGCATGATTTTGACTGTTTAATTGAGAGTTTATATTTTCTTTATATAGATTTAAATGATTATCAGGAGAATAACAGATCAATACCATGCTCAATAGACAAGGCTTATGATTTCATTAATATTTATAGGTTAATACTGTGCTCAATAAAAAATGCCTTCATAATTGGACTGTAGGAAGATTAGGTAACTAAATATGAAAGGTTAATTTTAGAAAGTAACTGTCAAGCTAAAGGAACAGTGTTGTCAGCTGTGGTGCTCGCTGTTCTGTTGAAGATTGTGTGAAACAACTGTTGCAGGAGTATTTTGGGGGAAGGGATGAGGCCTCTTCTGGGGTTCAGTTTAGGTGAGAAGGGAGACAAGTAAGTATATTGTAGATAAGTTCTTATACATGTGATATCTTGGCAACCATGAGGAGTTAAAAAGATAATTTTAGATACCACAAACTCCCTGTTTTCTGCAGCATCAGAATGTTTTATGATTTCTCACTTAAAAAAGAGGAAAAAAAAATTATTATTCCCTCTAAACACAATAAAAGTACCTTTTATTCTTAAAACATTTTTGCTTGTTTATCCTTACATAAAGAATACTTACATTTTCCAGTCACAGACAACTGCCTAAGCATTAAAAACACTTTTCTCCTGAAACATTGCTTACCCAGGGGAGAGAGTAAGAGAGCAAGTATCACCTGACATGACAAAGGATCTAGAAACACACTACAGGGAGGTGTTTCAGATGGTTTGGTGGGGAGGGTAGAAAATGACCTCTACAGATTAAACGAACAGTGCTTTCCACCCTGTTTCCCCAGTTCTCTCTAGCTTGCTTGATTGTCCTGCACAGCATTGGTATAGGGCAGTAGCAGTTCAACAGGACAAAATTATCAGCACTTATGAGCGGTTAAAGCTTACTGGAAACATGTTTCTTCAGTTTTGTCTTGATTGATGAGACAGTCTGGGTCTCTCTGGTTGTAATTTGCAGAGAATAACAAACTCAATACTGTTTCAAAATTACCTGCTCACACTCAGTACACAGCTATAAATGGAACAAGTAACTTACAATTCAAATCCCCCAGGAATACTTCTTTAAAGGATATATATAGCTTCAAGTATGGAGAGTCATTATAAGACAAACACTGTGATTACAAGATAAATCCTTCATTGTACTTGAGTTCTGCAGTATTTTTGGTTATTTGACTTTATGATTTAGTCCCAGGAATGGTAGTTTAAAGGGATGTTCACATTACATGGTCCAGCCTCCCACATGTAGTGTGGAGCTGCTATGTGCAGAAGCTTTTTATGTAAAGATGGGGACAAAAAAAGACATTGAGTCTTTCTCTTGTCGTCTCTCACTGCGTTCTCTTCCCCATCTGTCACCCACATGTTTTCTGAAATTCCTTTTACAGCTGTCATGCTCATGGCTTCCCTACATTCCCAAAACCTCCATTCCTAGACCTGTCTTCAGGTGAGCTCTGGTCTCCCAAGTTTCTGAACAGTACTTTTGTACTCTTTCTTTTTTGCCTGTCCTGGTTTTCATCTTCCCTTTTCTTTTTAAATTTTAGCTCATCAAAAAGCTTCTTCCTAAGCGAAGTGGGCACTCCGGAACTCACTGGCCTTTCCACAGGGCCTTCCTCCTGCCTGAATTCTCCAAAACCAGCCTCTCCCTGTGCCTGTTCTTCTGGGATTTTACCCATTTCTTTCCTTGAACAAACCTCAATCTGCAGTTCTAAAATCCTCTGCTGCTTAACTTTCCAGCCTTCTTCCATGTCCTCAAGCTAGTCCTCTCGAGGTCACTGCAACCCAGGCCACTGGACAAGGATCACCAACCAGTTTATCCCTACTTGTGAGTGGCAGCTTACGCAGCATTGCTGCTAGTGAGCCCCTTCAGTGTTTGTCTTAGGAAGCTGTCACAAATGCAGTGCCACAACTTGCATTGCCAGCCTAGTGCTGTGTTGTCCTCTCAGCAGATGTCTATGTGGTTAAAACCTGTCCACTTGCTTGGTCAAGAAGTCTGTAGGACATCCCTACCCACAGCAGTAAAAGATTTTTCTCTCTTGCCTCAGGGCCTTGCTCTCTATTTCCTAAAAAAACCGCAACCCCAAAGCAGTGGCTTTAGCGTGCCTGTGTGCAAATATGTTCTTTCTGGTCCAGATTAGGTGGGTTCTGCCTCTCCCCAGCAGTGGTTCCTCTCCTCAGAAAAGATGCTGTGATTTAGGAAACCAAGTCCTTGCTGGTGACACCAGCTCTGAACACTGCAGATGACCCATAATGTATTTGCTGCTACTTGTGTCCCTTCTCTGGTAAGGATTTGTTAAATGTAAAACAGCATGGGGACATCAAATATTTGGCTGCTTGGTGCGGGACTGTGACCTGCAGGGAGAGCCAAGTCCTGTAGGAGAAGAGAGCCATTTTGGCCTGCTTTGCCTTTGTTTTCATTTTCCTCAGTTGTGCTGTTTTGAGCAGACTGCTCTGTACTGCTTGCAGCATCTAAACTACTTTGTTTGTCTCTGCAGAGCATTGTGTTGTGAGTAGAATATTCCTTCAATCTGATCTTCTGCATAGTGGAGACCAGTTTATCTGTATATGTTTTCTATCTGATTTCCTTCTCTGGGGTTGGGCCGTGGAACCAATCTCTTATGGTCTGTTTTACAGTTATGATTATCATCTGGCTGTGTTTTCCAGGAAATTACTAGTCTTGTCTTAGGGCTGCTGACAGGTTGGAGCTGCCAGGCTGTAGCATACAGAGACTGCATGTTTCCATCGAAACTGGAGAAACCTATTTCCATTAAAAGCTTTACTCAGCAATAGTGACTGGACTGCACTATCATTCTAATGAGTTTAGAGGATAAATTTTTGAAGAATTTACAGTGCTGCTTCTGTGTGGTGCCTAGCACACAAGGCTCTGGTCTGTCACACTAATCTCTAGGCACTAGTAGAGTACCAGTGCTAAAAGTCACCATTACACAGGAGTTTCAGCTTTTCCTTTACTCATTGGAGTTCTCAATGTCAACAAGCCTTTCAGAACCTCCCCTGTAAGACAGTGTAGGTTTTACAATTCAAGGATGGCTTATGGATTGAGATCTAAAGATGTTTCCCTGATTATGAATTGAAAGTTCAGCCTGCTTCTTTATTTTATAACAAGACACAATCCCGTAAACTTGATTGCTTGGCAATATGTAGATTCAGCCTGCACTGTTACAAAGATTAAACAACCTGTACAAATACGATGATGTTCAAATTACCCTTATCTGCCTGAAACCTTTTCCCTCACAGATGGGAAAGGATCATAAATTCTACTGTTGAAGTTGCTTGCATAATTTTTTATTGTCTGTATGAAAAGCTTTTTTGGAACTACTTGCAAGGCAATAAATTGAGTTGTAATACTTACAGGACTAGCAGCTAAAAGTGTCATGACTTTGAGGATGAAGATAGCAAAACAGTATTTTAAAATAAAGGAATTTTTATTTATATGAAAATAAAGTGGTTTGCACCATTTCTGGATGAAAGAAGTTAACTTTTAAAATGTGAGATGATATTTTAGCAGACATATTTGGTTTTAGGAAATAGCCTGACTGAATAAGACAAGATGAGCCACAGCACCTTAAAATGACCAAAAAAAACCCCAATAAAATCTTTAAATCAGTATGGATAGGAAGGAGTTGTAGTTTTGGAAAATGGAGCTAAATGTGATGATAAGGCATAAAATAAGGAAAAGGAGGGATTCTCTATCAAGTACTTCAGTAGAACCAGGTGACTACGCTGACACAGAGATGAGTCTAAACATAGCTAATCTATGGCTGATTTAATGGCAAAACAACAACAAAAGTATTTTGTAATTGGAAAGTGAATGATGGATGGTTTGTTTCTTGAAGTAACTGGATGATGGAAAAGCAACCTGTTAGAAAGATTAAATGTAAGAGCAGTGTAAAGACACTGGAAGCTGAAGGGACACAGTAACCTGCCGCCCTGCCCAATTTAGTTTACTCGGCCAAGAATTGTGTGGTGTGTTCAGGAGGTCAGGCCCAGTCACTCTGGGGGCTTGGTTAAGAATCTTGGAATCTCTGAGACTCATCAGTCTGTATCTTTCTTCCTTTGATCTTTACCGCATCAGAAGAATAACAGCTAGCCGTGGTTAGCCACATTTTCCAGTGTCTTGTGCCCGTTTTGGAGGCTCCAGAATGGATGCCTTCCATGTGTATACCCGTTACAGATATTAGATACTTATAGTCCTGCTAGTTTTTAGACTCCTCTTGCCCAAGATTTTTAAACCTATAATTAGGCTTTTTTTTTTTTTTTTTCTGAGCATTTAGTTTTGAATCTCTGGAAAAAAAAACAAAACAAAATGTGAGTGTTGCTGTGAATGAGCTGCAATGCCTGGCTGAAAACACTGAATTCAGAGCTCAGGCAAATGCTGACTAGCTACTATATTGCTTATTAGAAAGCTTGGTGTTTTCAGAAGCTTAAAAACACAAAACTAAGATGAGCAGGCAGTATTGCATAGAAAGCTTCAATTAAAAGGAAATCACCAGTTATTCATAGATATCTTCCTTTTTTGCTTGATAAGGGGTCATGCAAGGTGTGTTTTCTGGGGATATAATAGACCACTTTGTCTTTCGGCAGTAAAGTTTTTGCCAATTACCCTATCTGTAACCTTCCTTTTATTATGGAAAATTAATTAGAAGGTTCTGGAGGAAATGGGGACTAACTGGGGTCTTTATTTTTTATGGCCTATTTAGCTTTGAAAGCACAAATTAAAGTATTTTTCTAATATTTATAATGAAATCTGTCCTCTCATTCTTCTGTTTTGGTGATTACAAAACAAAAGCCCAGACTGCAAGGCTTCAGGCTGTATAATGAAACAAACAGCAGCTATGTCTCTACTGTTCCAGCTGAAAAGAAGCATGAAGAATTAAACCAAGGCAACATGAGACGTACTGAGTCAGAAAAAGTCTTTTAAAACAAAAATGTTGGTGTGCAACATGTTTGAAAGCTGGGAGCAATATGAAACGGTGAGAGCTAATATTATAGGATCTGGCCTCACCTATAGTGTTGAGTGGAGATACAATCAGAAAAACAAAATAATCTAATGTTATTCAGGTTAATCTTGCAAGGAATACAGATTTTAAGTATTCTTAAATACTTAAGTTATTTTAAGTAACTATAAGTTATTTTAAGTAACTAGAATGGCATTAATTTTCATCCTTTTAGTTCAGATGCAGTTATCTCTGTTCAAAGAAGTTCACAAAACCATTAGCAACACAGTTTCAGTCTTACTGCCCTGCACAGGTAGGAAGTCTGTCTTCCTGTTTTCATCTGATATGGCACCTCCCTCACAGCTTGAGTCCTTGCTGTGAGGTGGCGTATCACAGATTGATAACCACAGACCAGATGGAGCACAGGATGCCTGGGTAGTTATTTTATGAAATGATCAGAAATTATGACTTTATAATCTTCTCTCTTGCTGTTTTGGAGAGAAGCCATGTTTACTGCTTTTACTGTAAGTGTTAGCAGAGTAATTTATGCCATCAGCTGTAAGGAGTACTGGTGGGAGAGGGGTAAGTAGTGAGATTGCTAAAGACAAGCCTGAACCTGAAGAGCTGAGCTTACTGATTGGAAATAAATGTTGATTATTCAGCCTGTGCACTGACATACGACTGTCTAATGGTGAGTTGAGGCTGATGGGAACCGTTCCCTGCTCTGTATTTATTTTACCAACACCGACAGACAAACTGAAACAGGAGCCCTGCGTGTTTCACGTGCTCTTGTTCTTTGCAGAGGTCATGGACAGGGAGCATTAAATGAAATGAGGGTTTTTCTGCAGAAACATTTTGTTGCCGATACTCATTTTTAAATGAACTTACTCAGCTTCAGTTTCAGCCTTCAGGAGTCAAATTAAGACGTGATTAATTTTATTCTAATTGTGACATTTTTATACTTGTAGAACCAAGCTGCAGTGTTTGCATTGGGTCAAATTTATATTATATTTTCTTTATCTGTGTGAGCTTTTCTTTTAAAAGTTTTTTTAGTAAATTGAATCTCTGGAATTGTAATTCATGTCCTGTACATCTCCATCATCTTTTCTTTTTCTCATGAGTCTGCCTTTCTTCAGCTATTTCTCTCCTTCCTCTTGCAGCTCCCCACAGCTCTTCCTGCTGAAAAGATCAGTACCAAAATGGTTAAAAAAATTAGAGTCAATGTCTGCACAGTACCTGGTACAGAGGAGAGATTTCAGGAAGTATTTGTTAATGAACTTCAGTTTTGATAAATGGTTAAAATAAAAACATCTCTGAGTGTTGTATCTGTATATAAACAACCATAGTGAAATGGTGCAAGCTTTGCAGATACCTTAAAAAAAGAATTTAAGGCAAAGGTAGTAGTCTGTTGTCTTGCGTAACAAAACAGAACTCTTTGTGATTTTGTTTCCACTCTGTAATAGCAGAGGAGATTTTCATCTTCAGTAACAGAGTTGAATATCTTCCTGCCTTGTTCACTGCTATTTTAACTACAATTTTTCTATACTTTATGGGAGTTCACCTCAGATAACAGACTCCAATTAAAGCTTTTTGCAGGAATTTGCAACTATCCATTGCCATTCTACCTACTTCAGCCTGTGGGTTACAGTGGGGGAAATAATTCTGGGAAATGGCTTGACCTGAGAACAGGTTACATTTAACAGGTTGCCCAGAGAAGCTGTGAATTAAAACAGTACAGGTTCCCTTAGCTGATATGACTAGAGATATGGATATGTCTCTGGAGGTTTGTACAGTTTACATGCCTCGTCACTCTGCTTACCCTTTCAATCTCTGGCTTTTCTGCTGTTGGTGGCTTGAGAGATGCCCGCTCTTCAGATGGTTTATGTGTGGTGTACAAGTTGGTTCAGGCAACAGCTGGTCTGAGTTTGTGAATTTTCCAGATTACATAACAATTGTCAGCTCTCAAATACTGTTGGTTTTCAACAGTCAGGTACAGAACTAGATGTGAATGCCTCCATATTTCTTAATGAATATTTGTGCTACTTTTCTTTCATTTATAGCTGTTTTAATTTTTCATTTGTATTCCTACCTCCTTTATTATTTTTTTAACTTTTACAATTAATTCAAAATAAAGTGTGGTGCAAGACAGTAAGTTTTCAAAGTGTAGATACTTCTTTACCAAGTTTTTCTGTTCTAAAGTTTTACAGACCTACATTTTCAGACTTTAATTTGATGGTTGTTTTCTGAAAGTATTCAGGATTTGGTTTCAAATAGCACAGCAGGTAATTTCTCTGTTGGAAGAAGAGGTCCCATGTTGGCCTTTTGTATGTGCTAAAACACAGGAATTGAAAATGTATTTATATTTCTCCACTGTATTAGAAGAAAGTTTCTCAATAGTGTGGTACATCTTCAAAGATTAATCACCCCGTAAATTTTCTGTATTGTTTTGATACATTGCATTGATCAAAATCCAGGATTAGTACCCAGTGTGAAGTTTTTCCAGGATATGAGCATGTTTAATTCTTTGGTCTGTCTATTTTTCTCATTACTTTTCTATGTCTTTTGTTAGGAATTTTGAATATGATTGGTTTTGGTAAACGCTAATGGTAATGTTATTTATGCTTCAGAAGATGTAAGTTCAAATATCAATCTGAGGAAGCCTTTGGGCAGTGCCATGGCAAAATAAGAAAAATAATAACAATCAAATAAGCAAAAAGACCAACCAGAGATTAGGGATGAATTTAAAAGCAGTGAGGTTTTTTTTTTTTTTAATTAAAAGCAAGTTCTATATGGATTTGCCTGGAAAGTAAACTTCCTTTAATATCTAGAGATTACTTATTAGCTGATTTACTGATAACTGATTCAGTCTTGTTTAAAACAGATAGGATATTTTTGATTAACTGCAAGTAGTGTTGAATCTATCCTTTACTACTGTTTTGCTGTCACTGGGGAACCAAACCTGCTTTCTATTAGGTACAGCACTTTCCTTAATGGGCCTCTGCTCACAAGATCCTTGCAATTACTGAAAACTTCGTTTCCCTGCCATCTATTTATAAGGAAAGGTATTAACTTACTGTTTTTCACTTGTTGCCTATTTTATGGACAATAAAATGTGCTCTGAGTTTGAGAGGTGTCTTAGGGCATCAGGAGTACAGAGCCAGAGAAAGCAGAATTTTAAGGTGCTCTCTATTTTGAAACATAATGGGGGGTTTTCCTCATATAATTAATTCATTAACGTAGTGGAAGTGGCAATGGAAGTCTTGTGTTTCTTTATTTTTAACTAAGCTATTACCGATGTGTGTGTATGCTTTGACCTTACTTCTGTGACAGGAAGGAAGGTGTAGGAAGGGGTATGATCTTGCCTTGAGCTCCTAGGTCATGCTGAGCTAAGAATGCAGAGGGAGCTGTGGTAAAGAGACAGAACTAGTAAATAAAAGGGACCAGGATTTCTCCTTTGGCTCTAAAGCCAAGAAGCATAAAAATTTGCATCGTAATGGCTAAACTCTTTTCCTGTCCAGAGCAAAGTTGCGTGATACATCTGAACTGGTATGGTCCTCGATCCATTCCCAGACACTGTAGGAGAGCACTAGCTGACACAGACAAAAGCCGTTCTGGGAGCTGTTGTAACAGCTTAATGGGACATAAATTGCATGCCAGCACCCAGCCCCATATTCTGTCTCTAGCTTAGCAGTGTAGACAAAGCCACAGTGTCTCCATGGTGCCAGCTTGGCTTGACCCCACACTTTGCTCACTTGATGTGATAATTTAGCTCCTGCACTTCCTTTTGAAGTAGTTCCTTTCGAGGGAAAACTCAGGCACAAGAGGTGTAGTGTATTCAGGATTTGCTTGGGGCAGTATAGATGTGAACTGTGCCAAGTTTGGCTGTGCTTGAGCTCTGCCCCAGCAGTACTTGCATCTTTGTATGCCCTAACCTGACCTACTTTTATGCATGTGCCTTTGGCATCGTGCTCTGATTCTGGGGTTGTGCAACACAGCTTCCTCATAATTTCAATCACTTTGAACTGAAAAAACCCAAACCAAACCCAGCACAACAACACTCATTCCATCTTGAGGCACCATATATAGCCCAAGGGACTTACAAGCCAGGTGCTGTGCAATGTGGACATGAAATGAGCTGATCTAAAGGTTCACAGCAGTGTGGATGGGGACCAGTCAGCTTTAATTGGAGTAGGGCACTAGACTGTCTCTCTTTCTGGTCCACAGGCACGATAGAAGGATGCTGCTGGTCTTATCATGTTTCTGTATGAGGCAAGCTGTTCTTGTTAATAGCCAGCAGCTGTTCCAAATGCTGCCATTTCTTACCAAAAGTTACAACATGCTAATATTTAGACTTAAAAGCCCGAACTGATCTTGCATTTAAAAAGCACTAAATTAAACTCTGATATACTCTAATTAGAAAGCATTTCATTTAAAAAAAATGCAACCCCAGATTTTCTATTTTATGATTAAAATATATGTAAGTTGGGCTATAATTGTTCATACATAAGTATCCCTGTACACTATTAAAAATGCCCTGACACACAACACTTCTTGGAATATTCCTGCCACAGTGACATCCATAGTTTTCAAATGCTTAAGAACAATTGGATACATTCATGGAAGAAGAATCCTGGAGAGAATGACAGAAATCCAAAAGCTGTATTCTGAGGTAGTCCCTGACCTACAAATTGCTGGAGCCCAGGAAAGGTTTTTCTATGCTGCCCCTGTTCTTTATATTCCTCCTGAGACTGCTGTTCTTGTCAGGATACTGAGATATAGGGAGCTTTGAGCATGTACTGCTGATTTTATGCTCTTATTTGCAGTTCCAAATAATATTTGCTTTTGCAAGTATTAATTTTCACTCTTCTTCATGCTCAAATATATTCAATCCCATTTTTGTAAACAGAACAACAGCTGTTTAAAAAAGAAACTGCTGTAAATGACGAGTAGATTCTGAATCTGCATCTTGTTGACATTGTCCTTTACAGAGCTGGAAACTTTGTAATTCCAAGCAGTATTATGTAAGAGAATGGTGGTGTACAAATGTTGCTGCAAAGCATACAAATATTGTACCCTTGTCCCTTAGGGCTGATCTTCTGAAAGACACGAACAGAAGATGACTGTGGAATGAGAATGTAACCTATACAATGCATATTAAACAACTGGCACACATTGGTTGTATTCAAGTAGTGATATAGGTATTTTCTTCATTTTGTATGGTTTTTACATAAAACTATAGCTAAGGAGGTTTTATAATGTTAATTTATATGTTTGATATAATGGCTATTTAAAACAGAGGGTTTGTGTCTGGACTTGAGTAAGTGAGGAAGGAGGTGGGAGGGGGAATGGGCCAGCACAAGAAGCCAGAGGAATGTTTCCACAAGAAACAGAAAGGACAGCCCATGGCTTTCACCATCCCTGTGCTAGCTTCCTCCATGATACCAATAATAGCAGCAGTAATTTTGGCTTCTAACTGCAGTTGTTCATCAGTTTCACAACATTTTTGATTTTTTTTTTCTGACCATCAGTTGTGACTACAAGAAAACTGAGAACTGTGGCAAAACTTTGACTTGTGCTGCATCATAAATATGATGAAAAACACTTTTTGCCTTATTGAGCATGTTGTAAATGTAGAAGGAAATGGCATTTGACTTACACTTGTGGGTTTAAGTATAAACTATTTTGTCAGCCCCTTACCTTTCTGTTACTGAAATTTTATGAACGTAAGTTACTGATTTTCTGCTTAAAAGTCCAAGGTTTGCTGGCATACCACCTTATGGTTTGGTAATACTACGGTGATGTGAATTACTGCTTTTGTGTGTTTGAGTCTTTGGTGAACACCTTTTCCTTTCTTTTTATAGTGGTTATTTGCTTAATGCACAATTGTTTTTCGAGTTGCTAGACTCATCCTTTCATAGTGCCTATTGATTTTGAATTGATGCTTCTGCTCTTTTTCCCCCAGTTTTTGTGACCTAATTGTATCTCTTGAGAATTGCTGTGGTAATAACTTCTATTTTCTTTATCTGCTGTGTATATTAATTTTAGTCTGTACTGATTTTAGCGATAACAAAAAGAACTAGAACAGAAGCACTGACCTATTTGTATTGTGTTAGATAATACACATTTTCAGTAGAAAGCAAGGTGCATCTTCAAAATGGGTCATGTCCTGAAATCCTGACTAAAGTTTACGTGAAGTTCAGTGTGTTTTTAAAAATGAGAAACAAAGGCCTCACTAACATGATATCAAAGTGAGAAATTCATCTATAACTGCACTGTCAATTTAAAAATTGCATAAAAATATTTTTAGTCATAGTTAATTGAGGTTCTGATCTTTCTGCTTTCTTCCTAAGACAGCATTTCCAAGTAATATTACTAGCTGTTATTTAGTTGATGTGACATGAAGGCCAGCTCCCAAATCTGTGCATGTAGTAAATACTCAGATTTTTCTACAATATGTCCAGTTATGTAATGTGCAATTTTATATATGTAGCTTAAATGCTACTTCAAGATAACATTCCATATAGTGTTTAATATTGATGGTGCTGGTCAAATGAATTCTCCATAATCTTCAGAAAGGGTAGCTGATTTGAAACAAGTGTTTTACAGATAAAATAGTGTGTTCTAAATATACTAAGTTAATTAAAGATGCTGTATAAATAGTAAGGTCAGTGTCCTGTCTGTCCTTGCAATATTAATTTATATTTTATCTTTATTTAATATTAAATTCTGAATCTTTTGCTCTTTAAAATGTCTTCATGCAAAGTTACTGAGATTAATAACTGCAGAGGCTGCTCCCAAGGCTATGAGTCCTTAGACTCACTGTGAAACCTAGAGGCAATGACTTTCTTAAACAATGGTGCTTGCTTTAAGAAGGGAAAATAACTTTAGTTCTTCTGTTTAGCTGTTAACATTTTATAGCTGTGCAACCATGTCATGGTTTGCTGTGGCTTCTTTTTCATTCTTGAAGTTCCCATGAGGGAACTCTCTAAATCCCTGTTCAAATGTGTTATTGAGTTAGTCATAAAATCTAAATTTATCTTCATCTTTGCAATGAACACTAGAATACCTAAGTACTCTAACTAAGAATGAGTCAGGTTTCCATTGTTCATTCTAAATTGTCTTTGGAAACTACTAGGTGCATTCAACTGTTACTTCTGCAACTTTCAACAAAGCCTTAAAATATATTTTATTGTTTTATTTTGTCATTATGAGATACATATATTCTTATATATTTATATAAATTATTAGCTATTTTCTTCAATGTAGATATTTCTCTAATCACTACTATCTGGAAATGTATTTGAAAGATGGGAAGACTCGATTTGAGAGCATCTGTTCATATGGTAAAGCTGAGCTGCTTCTTTACTTATGTTAATGTCTCCATGGAAAGTATATAAAGATACTTATGAGACCTTTTATTGCATGTTTGTGTTGTCTATTTTTAGCATTATTTTTAAGACTTGTCCTTCTAAGACTCCTTAGAAATACAGTGCAACTCTACTAGAATTTATTTTCTGTCTTTCATCATAAAAAGGTGCTTAAAAGAATCAAAGAATCACAGAATTAACTAGGTTGGAAAAGACCTTTGAGATCATCCAACCTGTGACCTAACACCACCTTGTCAACTAGACCATGGCACTAAGTGCCACATCCAGTCTTTTCTTAAACAAAAAAAAATCTTGGAAAAAGTTCTTTCATTTATGTACCAGATATTCTCCTTTAGCATGTGTAGCATAGTTTAATTGTGCATAGTTTGTGTTTCAGGCTTTACTATAGTTTTTGTTTGTTGTTTTTACAGGGAGTAAAATTGCAAATTTGACACTTTATAAGAATTTTCAAAATGATACTGTCAAAATAAGAAGCTATGCAACTTTTGTAGTTTTATTCCATCTTTCATTCTCTTCTAGGGCTGGGCATGGGCTCAGAAAAACACTTGAATTTTAGAAATGTGGGGTTAGTGCCAAGTGTGCTGTAGTGGATGCTCATTTGTACAAGAACAAAGCGAGAAGGGCCCCAATCTGCACAATCCATGCAAAAGTTCCTATAAAATCAGCCTGCTTCACAGTCCTTTATGAAATCAGTGAAGGTCCTTGTGAAATTAGTAAAGGGATCAGTCCATGGTGTGGAGCTTTGATTTGTTTGTGATCATGCTGCTTTGTTGTGATCAAGAAAGGATAAAAGCCTGTGTGCAGAATGCTGCAAAATCTGGTGTAAAAATAGGACAAAGCACTCATCAGCTTTGTATAATTACAGTTGCTTTATTACAGTACAGTTTGAAAATACATTTATATTTAGAATATTTTATTCCTACTGAAAATAAAAATCAAATTAAAAAAAAAGTCTTTCTTGACAAACCAAATCATTAGGGCTATTTGCCATACACCAGAGTGTTTAGAACAAGGTCAGTTCTCATACTAATTAGTTGTGTGTTCGATTACAGTTCACAACATTTAAATGTAGAAGTTTTTTCAAAAGCCTTATTAGATAGGAAATACTCTCTGAACATTACTTCAAAATTTGAACTTGTAACTTTTAAATTGTTTGATCTGGAGACCTTTATGAAGACTCTGCAGAACTTGACAGAAGCCTACCAGGCAACACAGAGATCAGTGACAGCACTTTGGGTGAAGAAATGACCAAATCAATCAACTTATCCTAGGGACCCTTGGCTTTTGAAGAAGTTGTCTAAGAACTGTTGCTTCAGTGTGCTTCACACCAGTGAAGGGTTTCATGCTGGTTTTCCTTATCAGTTGTGAAGTGGTTAAATTGTGTGCTCTGAATGAAAACCTAATTTGCACATTATTTTCGGTTGGGCACTATTTCCCCTTTCTATTCTGTAGATGGACTCTTGAAAGCTGTTTCCTTTGATAAGGCTCCCACCTCAACAAAAGAAAATCCTACTAAGAAGAAAATTGATTGGCCTGTCCCTGGTGTTCTCTTTGGCAGGTGTCAGTGAGAAGCTGCTGGATATGGAGAGGAGTAGAGGAAATACAAGACCTTGTGAGAAATAAGATAACATGAGAAAAAGATAAATAGCTTACGAAAATGTAGAAATTTCAGAATGTTTTAATATGTAGCAATATAAAACTCTGAACCCCTACGTGCCATGCAACATAAAAGTGTGCCAAAAGGCACTGGATATTCTGTGTAACAGTCCTTATCTTCAGAATTCACTGCATGAAGATGATGAGCTGCATGTGCAGCTTTGGATCCTCATGCATAGCTGTCAGTGATGTAAACAAACCTCCTGGAAATAACTGTAAATGCACTTTGCCATTAAAAGGCAGATCAATTGCATTCATTTTCTGTATTATAACAAAGTGTAGCAGTTGGCTGCTAATTATGAATAAAGACATAGCATTTTTTTAACCTTTCAGTCTTCAGGTTTGAGTGTTTATTTTAGGGATTAAGCTGGAAGAGGTTTGGAAGCAAGCCAAGTGTCAGTGGTGTTACTGTTTTAGTCTTTATCACAGCATCCAGTCCAAAAAATGGATCTGTCTTCTTGCACTTCTAAAACAAATCCAAGTGGTTTCTCGGATTTTTCCAGTCTACCTTGTCCATTGTTGCATTCCTTTTTTTTTTCTTCATCATACAGCCAATTTCTGACAGAAAACTCTTGGCTCCTGGTTGGCCACATTATCAGAAGGAAGAGATGTCAGAAACTGGTTAGCTCTAGTTTGGGGATCTTTGTGATTTTTTCACATCAGCAGCATATAGTTTGTGTCTTGCAAGTTGTATTTGTGAGAAGACATTATTCCCTTATCCTGCAAATCTGAGAATAATAATCTGAAGTGTGAGGCCTGTGAGAGGTACAATTTAGTATGAGATAATAAAAATCTTAAGATGCTTATAATGAAATGGACTAATCCATAGTATCTAAGTATTGTTGAAGAAGAAAAATACAGAATCAAAGCCAGAGCAAAATTCATTACTGATGCTTCTAAATTCTGAGAAATGCTAATATTTTAAAACAGCAGTATATATATATATATATATATATATATATATATATATATATATATATATAGGGAGTACTAGATGACCTTTAAAGATAGTTTTCAACCCAATCTTAAATAATGCTCACTGAGTTTGGGGATTTTTTTTTTAAATACAATTTTAATTAGCATCTACACTTGCCATTTGATACTGTAAAATTGGTGTCTCATTTTGGTACAGAATAAGTAATTAATGATTCATCTGTTCTTATAGCTAGCCAATTTATATTTTATGTTGCCAGCTGGTTTATGATATGTTAGAAAGACAGAGAAAGGTATCATGGGTGTACTACATGAAAAATACAGGTTTTTTCTACTCATACATGGACACAAACTAATCAGAAAGTGGAATTATGACCTTGCATTACTGAAGATATTATGAAAACTGCATGTTCTGAAAATTATGAAAAACAGATAGCTTGTAAGCAGAAAAGACAAAAGCATTTCCACAAATGAGTGGAGAGTTCTGTAACTGGAAATGGAGTATTAAGTCACTCACCAGTGATATTTTTTCTGGCCCCCTTATCTGGATCATCAATGTCATATGTTGGAGGTACTTATATTACTGGGTGTTCTCTTTAATTTTATCATTTTTACTGTGTCAGCTTTTATTATCATTAACAACTTGTCTCACAGACTCAATTGTGTCCCAGCAGGACTTCAGATTATTCCTCAAATTACAGCAATTTGTCATGATGTCAGTGTTTTTTAACCTATAACCCTAGGTTACCTACGGAGGCTGCAGAGCCTGGATTTCACATGCCACAGATTCAATTTATATTGTGTGTAAACAATTACAGAGCCTCACAAACAAACAAAAGGCAGCCAAAGTCAAAACTAAAGGTCAGAGTCTAGCTTGTCATGAATCCATTCTAATTGGATTTTTTTCCCAAACGGAATATAGGCAATGCAATAGCATTGGCTCTTGGACATAAAATGTAGTAGAGGTGAGTTAGGCTCTTGTTAATGGCAGAACCTTTACTGGTGGTGGCAGGAACAGAATTTTGAAGAATCGCTGTGGCAACAAGTGTTTCTCATTATTTGTGACTGTGTATGGGACTGTAAAAGTTTTCAAGGGGTTTGATGGTATTGTAAGAGAGAAACAAGCAAAATAATCTTGAAACTAAAAGAATGTTCTAGTTCAGGAACACCCAAAGCTGGGGAAGGGAAGGGAAGGGAAGGGAAGGGAAGGGAAGGGATGGTCATGCTCGGGGAG
>VZTD01002222.1:366680-560775 GCA_013397725.1 Rhagologus leucostigma
TGTTGTTGTTTGGGGGGGTTGTGTTGTTTGTTTGTTTGTTTCTTTTGTTGGTTGACTGTTTTTTTAATTTGTTTTTCCCCTGTACCTTTCCCTTTCTCCAATTCTTCTGCCCAAAACTCTGACAAAGGGAAATGTAGGTTTATTCCTCTCTTTAAATATTTTCTCTCCCTGTCCTGTGAGATTTTTCTCCTGCTGGCACAGATCCATTTTTTGTTTGTTGTGCTCCTTTTAACTCTTCTTTTACTGACACCCACAGTCTGTATTGGCATCTGCGTCAAGCCTGCTCTTGTCTTTTATTTTCCTCCTTGGCCTGCTGGCCAGTCCTCCTCCATTTATGTCTAAGCTTGATTTATTCTTGTTATGCAGTTATTTTTCAACCTCTTGAATCCAGTTTATTGCTTCTCTCCACAGTCTCTAATGACCTTCTTTTGAAGAAAGCTCTAAACCAGGATTCCATCCTCATTACTGACTCACTGTTTACTTAAATGTCACTTCTGATCTGTATGTAGCTCTTCTATTTTATAGTTTACTTATAAATTCTTTAAGATAGGACACTTTTATTTCTGTTTGTACTGTATTCAGCTCAATTAGAGGGTGGTTTTAGGAGTAGGATTATGAACTACTATGAAAGTTCAAATAACCGATACATTTTTGATGAAAGCTTCCTTCCTCCCTTCCTCAGCACCTTCTCCCTGGGTATTTGACCAGATCAAATTATGTAGGTTATAGGTGGGATTGATAAGTAGCATTTTAAAATGGCACAGCTAGTTATCTGCAAATGTTGGCTCACAAATTTGCATTGTGCTACAAATTTAGAGCAGAGTTTTGCTAATCTTTCTCATGTGAACTGACCTACTTAAGTCAGTGGAGTGCTAATATTTGCCACACAGTAAGGATTTGGCTCATAATCTTAGGGAAGGCATTTGCATGCACACTGGGAATATTGTCTAGTGTTTTTGTTAAAGGCTTCCTCCTCATTCCGTTCCTCCTTATGAGATTTTTTTTTTTAACTTAAAAATAGGAAGAACAAGGTAAGTGTGATTTGACCCAGATGTGATTCCTAGGGAAGTTGTCCATGAACCTCTCTTATTCAAACGGTGAGTGGAGAAAATTATCTCTGGATGGGAGTTACTATTTTGACTTCACAAAAAAATGTCCACTTGGCTCCTAGGAAAAAAGAGAACACCTCTAACTGCTTAAATTACACCTAACAAATAACCAGTGTAGACTCTAAATGACAGACCATAGAAATTGTAAAGTTTGAACTGATTGAGGACAAATAAAGGGCAGTTATTGGTGACTGTACATGGAAGAGCAGGAACAACAAAAAGGGCAGAATTCTCTCAAGAACTGTAGAAATTGCAGACACCTTGGTCACAGAAATTCAGAAGCATTTACAAAGAAAATGGTTCCAGTGGTTTTTTTTACAGACTGTCAGTGTGACTTTTTCGAGATTGTACCCATCATTTGCATAATTAATTATCTATTTATTTTCAATAATAAGTTTTCTATATAATTCTTTCTCTCAGAAAGGCGAGAACACATTCATTCTCTGTGTATTTATAGATACAAGTTGTTCCTGTGCATTTTTACTCAAATGTGCTGCTTGATTTTTGGGGTCAAATACCCTGCAAGGTGACATTTCTTTCAGTTTTAGGAGTCATCACAGTAATAGGAGGAAGCTTCTTAGTGTTACCTTCACAAAGGAATCCAATATATCAGGAACAAAAGGAAGGCTAAAGAGAACCTCCATTCTGTATTGGATGCAGGGGGAAACACGGTGACAAAGAATGAGGAGATAGATGAAGTACTTAATGTCTTCTTTGCCTTAGTCTTTAATAGTATGGCCAGTTGTTCTTGGCTACCCAGGCCCCTGAGCTGGAAGACAAGGATGGGGAGCAGAACGAAGGCCTCATAATCTAAGTGGAAATGGTCAGTGACTTGTTACACCACTTAGACACACACAAATCTATGGGGCTGGGTAGGATCCAGCTAAGAGGACAGAGGGAGCTGGTGAAAGTGCTCACTGAGGCACTTTCCATCATTTACCAGCAGCCCTGGGGAGCTGGAAGGAGGGGGTCCCAGTTGACTGGAGATCAGCAAATGTGCAGCCCATCTACCAGATGGGTTGGAAGGAGGAACCAGGGAACTAGAGGCCTGTCAGCCTGACCTCAGTGCCAAGGAAGGTCATGGAGCAGATCATCCTGAGCAAAATCACGCAGCACGTACAGGACAATCGGGGATCAGGCCCAGCCAGCACAGGTTCATGAAAGGCAGGTCCTGCTTGAGCCAGTTCATCTCATTCTGTGGGGAAATGACCCTCTTGGTGGATGAGGGAAACGCTGTGGATGTTGCCTACATTAACTTTAGTAAAGCCTTTGACACAGTTTGCCACAACATTCTCCTGGAGAAACTGGCAGCTCTTGGCTTGGATGGGTGTGTTCTTTTCTGGGTAAAAACTGGCTGGATGGCTGAGCCCAGAGAGTGGTGGTGGGTGGAGTTATATCTAGCTGGCAGCTGGTTACCGCTGGAGTTTTTGATTTGCTGGAGAGCAGGACGACTTCCACAGGGTTCTGGACAGACTGGATTGATGGACCAAGGCCAATTTAATGAGGTTTAACAAGGCCAAGTATTGGCACTTGGGTTCACAACAACCCCCAGTGGTGCTATGGGCTGGGGACAGAGTGGCTGGAAAGTAGAACCTGTGGGTGCTGGCTGACAGCAGCTGAACATGAGCCACTGTGTGCCCAGGTGGCCAAAAAGGCCAGTGACATTCTGGCTTGGATCAGGAATAGTGTGGGCAGCAGGAGCAGGGCAGTGATTGTCCCCCTGTATGCAGCACTTGTGAGGCCACACCTCGAGTTTTATTTCGTTTTGGGCCCCTCACTGTGAGAAAGACACTGAGGTGCTGGAGAGGCTCCAGAGAAGGGCAGCAGAGCTGGTGAAGGGTCTGGAGCACAAGTCTTGTGAGGGGCAGCTGTAGGTGTTTAGCCTGGAGAAAAGGAGGCTCAGGGGGGATCTTAACACTCTCTACAACTACCTGAAAGGAAGTTTTAGCAAGGAGAGGATTGGCTTGTTTTCCCAGGCAACCAGCAACAGGACAAGAGGAAATGGCCCCAAGTTGTGCCAGGGGAGGTTTAGATTGGATTTTAGGAAAAAATTCTTCACTGAAAGGCTTGTCAAGAGTTGGAACAGGCTGTCCAGGGAAGTCTTGGAGTCACTATTCTTGGAGGTATTTAAAAGACGTGCAGATGTGAGACTTAGGAATGTGGTTTAGTGGTGGCCTTGACAGTGCTGGGTTAATGGTGGGCCTTGATGATCTTAAAGGTCTTTTCCAGTCTAAATAATTCCGTGATTCTCATGCTGTTATCTAACTTGGGTGCCTGACTGAGCACTTAAGCATCCAATGTACAAAATGGAGAATGAGAGGTTTAAGTGACACTGAGTACATAGGGAGCTTAGGTCCCTAACAGAGGCGTATAGGTTACTTTTGTAAGGCCAGGCAGTTTGTCTCCTGCACAGATGCTGAAGGGAAGTGCCTTCTTGACCCAGACTGGTCTAACTGTCATGTTAAATAGCTGAGTGTAAACTGGCTGTTTGTTTCACTCATTGCCAAGGACTTCAGCAGAGCTGGGATTTTGTGTGCAGTGCATATTGCTCGTAGACCCTTTTGTCTTTGGAAAAACAACTCCAAGGTGAGAACATAATGTGTCAGGGAATGGCAGAATAAACCAGCTCCATCACATAGATTAGAACCATTTTGTCCAATCTAAATATCAGAATTTCCAAGGCCTCCTTCCTCTTTTCTGAAGAGGATAAGGCAGATACTGGAGAGCTGCCAGTACTGCCACAGTAGTGACTGATGCTCTCTTTCTTCTTTCCCTCCCAGCCTTGTTTCATCCTGAAGTTAGATGTTTATGTCTGAGCAGGTTTTTACCTAGTCCTCTACTTTTTTCAGTCACATGCCAGCTTATAGGAATAGCAGGGTACTTGAATTTTCCTTCAAGAACTGTATGTCCTAGTTCATTAGAAAGAACAACAAACCCAAAAAACCTATAAAAATTCATCCAGTGTTACACAAAATGCTATAGTAATGCTGACAGCTGAATTGTACTTTTCATGTTCAATTCCAGGGCCTAAAGCACAGGACTGTTCTCTCTCCTCAATTGGTTTTGTGATTGTGGACTCCCTTATCATGCTGTAGTGGTGCTTTTGATATACAGCCACTTGTTTTCTGTTCAAATATTTAAACTTCAGTGGTGCTTACCTTTTCCAAATACATACTTTCTGCAGCAAACAGTTTGTGGTTTCTTGAATAGATACCAAAAGCTAAAGGAAACTGCTTGTCTGTTCAGATGAAAGAATTTTGCTGTAATATAAACCATTAAACATTTGGACTAAAGAGCAAGCTTTATTTTATAATGCAAGTGAGTAATTCTTCTCTTCTAATTATTTTCCTATTTCTGAGTATACATATTTCAACACTGCTTTTCTGAGATGATGGGATAATGAACTGAAAGAGCAGCAGGTTTAAGAAAACCCAATGACCTGCAAACATGCTTTGTCCAGCTTTTCTTTCCTGTACAGGGAAGCCAGAGAGATTGTTTTTAAATACTTTGCAATTTTACATTTCTCTACAAAACTGGGGGTAAAAAAAGATAAGTAACAGTTATTTTATCTTACGTCCTCCAAATGGTTGCCTTGCCTCTGACGAATCCTTTTGCACAGGCAGATATTTGGGAATTTCGGTAGTATTTAGAGAGGCTGACATTGAACGACTGTTGCTTTTGCTGCAGATGACAGTACGACTAGCACAAAATCGTGGCCGCGTGTTCGTGTGCAGTACGTGTCGATGCAAACGCGTTTAATCAGCTTGAAGTTTCTTCTCCCTCATCCCCTCCCTCAGTTTTTCTCCTTGCCCATCTCCCCGGCAGAAGAGCTAAAATAATTACCTGCAGTGTCATTTTTCACTTTGCTCCATGCAGATGCGGTGCGGTTGGGCCGCGGGCGGCGGGCGGGGAGGGGCCAGCGCTGATGCAGCACAGGCGTGTGACAGCGGCGCGGCCCGAGCCCGCTCCGGGCGGCTCCCGCTGCAGTCCGGCATCGCCGCCAGCGCCCGGCGCCGGGACCCGACGCTGCGGGGGCACTTGTGCACGGAGTACCTGGCGAAGCAATTGGGCTATTCTTTAACTCTGGGAGAAGTGCCTCTATTCCCTTCGCGCAAGCTCCCTCCTGGCTTTCTGCATTCGTAATTTCTCGGAGCCGTTTCTCCCTCCGGCTTTCTCCCGCTACTTCTTTTCCCATTTTTTTTTTTTCCTTCTTATTTTTTTTTCCCCAGCTCGCTATTCGCCACCCCCCCAGTCTGTGCTGCCTCAGTAGCTCTCATTATGCTGTGCTCAGTGGCCCGGTGTGTTCCCCGCCTCTGCTAGGCAGTGGCAGCATGGATGGTGCTCTTGTGACGACCTCTGCTGATGCTATCAGTCCACTGCGGATAGGCATGCTGAGTAATCCTGCTGTAAATGGGCGAGGACACGGACACACGGAAAATTAACCACAGCTTTCTGCGAGACCACAACTATGTGACTGAAGGTAACATAAATACTGTAATTTTTCTCTTCTTGCATTGCATATTCTATGCCAGGAATGCACTGTCATGTTTGGAGATGTAGGCTGTTCCCTTTTTCCTTTTTTAAACGGGGGAATTTCAAGGCGTTTTTCTGTGGGATGTAGCAACAGAATCTGTCTGAATTTGCTAAATCCCAAAGGCATTCTGTCATGCTGCAGCAGTATATGAAACTACACGGGCTGGAGAAGGTCTTGCATTGTGCTGAGTTTCTGCTAGTGAGGTGTGCAGCACCTGGCATTGAATGCACAGTAGCTGCAATGTGGAAAACTGGAAGCACTTGATTACTTAAAAAAAAGATGAAAGATTTGAGAGCACCGAAGTAAGAGAAATAATTTGCAAAGTTAACTGTTCGCTGGTGTAATAAAGGTTATGCATCTCATTTTGGTAATTATAGCCCGAGCATTACAGACATTGCTGAGTTGATTGTTCCCTAGAGAACTGTATACGTTTAGAAGGGATACGTAAGCATCATCTTTTGAAATACTGCTGCCTTCTTTCCATCCCCTGTGTCTGTGCAAGGTACATGAGAAAAGAAAAGGCACCTTCATTTTAAATCATTCAGTGACTTGTAGGTTATTACATAAAAGGAATTTCCCTGAAGGTGACACACATTAAATGCTGAGAGAATTTACCTTGAGAACAGTGAAATGATTGGGTCAGGTATTGGTCTGTATTTCCTTACCAGAAAGTTGGTTTAAGAGTAGGCCATTTTAAGATTGATTGAACAGAAGAAATGTGTTCGTAGGTGCTTGACTTTGCAAATATATTTGTATGTGCAGTTTTAACAGCACTTTTCAGCAGCAGAAACAGTAACTCAGTGTAGGCTTATATAATATGAACATAGTTAACATCAGGGTCAACCAGTACTCCTTGAGACACAGTCTCCAGATTCTGTCGTCATTTGATCAATGCTCAGTCACTTAATACTCCCATGCTGCATCCTGAAACATGATCAGCTGATGCTCTCTTGATTATTGATGATTAGAAATTTTTTAGAATGGAGAAAACAGTAGGATGATTTTGTCATACGGGGACCACAAGGCACATTTTTCAGAAGAAAAATTAAAAATGCTGTGTACTGTAACTGTTACCAGTGACTGGTGTAATTGCTTGCTAATCTTGCCTCTAGGACATTCTTTGCACTCTGGTTCATGTTTCGGTGCATTTTTAAATTTGTTTCAAAGTTTTGGTTAATGGTTTTTTTCAAAATGATGATTTATGTTTTGAGATGTAGTCACCTGTAATAATATTTGAAGAAACGTTGTTTAAATTTGTAAATTCATGCCTTAGATTCTGCAAAATGCAAGTATAATTACTGCAGTGTACTTGATACATGGTGAATTTCAGATGTGCAGCTATGTTAAAAATTGAACTTTCAAGTCTCTCAGTTTTGTAATCTGAGGAAAATAATTCCTTGTGGATTTTGCAGATCTGTATTCTCCTGTTTTATATGTCATGGGTGTTCTAAAAATTAGATGGAGATTTTTAGTATTTTTTGTGACACTGCTGATGCAAGTGTTAGATTTTTCTCGTGTTTTATCTTCACTTGATACTTGGATCATAAGGACTGGATGTTCTTCTGTCATTGCACATGGAGGGGCTTGTCTGAAATGGGTCAAAATACACTTCAAATATCAATGCTGGCCTATATTATATCTTTCCTCTGATCAGAAGTTATCATGGTGGCATCTGTTCTTGAAATCTTCAGTAGCAAAGTGTTAGTTTTTCATCTCTGACTAGTGTAATTCTTGTTGGGAATGCCGAGTTTGTCAGGTGTAATAGAATTCTTCGCATCTGTTATATCTGACATTACCACACCTTTGAAAAGATCTTGGAAATCATGAGGGAAGGGATTTATCTGAAATTCTTCCAGAGAGACCTTCAGCTCAAAGAGGGGCATCACAAATTTTAATTTCTCATTGATACACTTTGTTTAAAATGCATAATGAGTACATTAGTTAAACTGGTGCTTAAAATGGTCTTTGTTTGTTCTTCTGTAGGATTTTGTATTTTTTTGTTTAAAGGTTTGGCTCTGTGACAAAGATCTTTAATATTTCTCATCTGTAAAGGCCTTTAGTCCTTTCACAGGCCTTGCACTTGTTAAGTGCTGTGTGAAGCAACAATGGAAAGGCGATAATGTGTTACCTTGTTACACTTCTTTGGGGTCCAATCCAAGTTTTTCTTTAGCTTTTGTAATCCATCATTTAAAATGAAGAAATACTATGTTGTGTCCAGTGTATTAGAGAAGTTACCAATCCATTGTTTTTTGTGAATAACTAAAATTTTATCTTGTTTTCAGATTATTAAAATCTTGGTAAGTGGTGTCCTCTGTCCTTGCTCTTCCATGCAGCAGACTAAATTAATTTACAAAAGGAGGTACTTCTAACCCTTATATGTACTTTTTTCCTCTAACTATTCACGGAGGAAAGTAAAGACAGCAATAATCATGAAGGTGTGGGTTAACTATGGTATTGCTTTACTTTCATTCCTGTTTTACTTTTTCAGTGATTTAAAAAAGCCCAAATAATCAGATGACATATGAATTCAGGGTGTAGGAAAGCTGTGAGCCAAATCTGATTTGCTCTGCTCTTGCTAGTGGATTGAATGTATTCCTAACAAAACTGCTTGCTTGAGCAAAGTCAAATTTCATCTCTTTGACAGGTCATTATTTTCTAAGATTGGGATTGTCTGTGACAAATGTGGCTTTACCTTGACTATGGAAAATTGAGTTGGTTTTTAAATCTCAACAATTTTTTGATTGTTGTTACCCTGTTTCTGGTAATAGGCATTATAGACACACATACGGCAATAGTGACTACCTGGCCCTGTTTTTCCTGTTACATATGCACAACTACAATATAGCATTAAAACAAGTAAAACATGAATAATTTTGTCATTTAAAGTCTTTAAAATTATGCTAAGGTTGCACAGTGGGAAAAGGTGATTTAATTCCGGCAGCAATATACAGTAAATTTTTCAATGATCACTTTCAAAAGTAGTTTTTGAAGCAAACTGCTTAAATGGAGTTGTCTGTATGAGGAAAATAGAAAAGATCTGGTGAGACTTGTAAAGAAAGAGAGGAAAAAGATCTGAGGCTTAGAAAATGGGAGCTGTGAGGAAAGATTGAACTTCTTTGCAAAGGTGCTGAAACACTGAGATATATTGCCTAGGGAGCTTGTGTAATTTTTATCACTGAAGTTTTTAAAAGCAGGTGACATAGATGTCTGTAAGAAATGACATGGGGATAGCTGAGCCTCCCGTGGGGCAGAGGAATGGACTAGATGACCTCTGAGATCTGTTCAGGCTTGTGATTCATTGCTGAGCTGTGTTTTATCTTAATTGCCTTTTGCACCACAGCTGTGGGAACCAGCTGCCCAGGAGGTGTTGGGTCAGTAAAATGTGTTATTTCCACAGCAACTGTAGGAGCACTGAGAAGAGAGGAGAGGCACGGGAAGAGAAGATGGGTTGGATGGGAGAAACATGATCCTTCGTTACTGTACAGACAGAGTCTATTGGGGAGAGGACAAGAATATTGTGGACAGTGAGGGGGGAAGGGGGATAAAAGAGGCTTGTGTGCTTTAGCGGGCAGAGAATGTCCTTCAGTCCTAGAGTTCCCTTGATGTTACCTGTGCTTAAGATTAATGGGAAAACTGACAGGACTGCTGATATGCTTTGCTGTCTCAGGGCCTTGGAATCAGCCACAGAGGATCCGATTCAGAACAGTGAATTGCGTGGTATGGTTGCTATAGTCCTGGTAGGGCCAAAAAGTTGCAGGAATCAATGGTGCCACTCTCTTACTCAACTGCCCGGTTAATTCAGTTACTCTGTATTTTACTGATTTAACAGTTAACGGAAATAATGAACAAAATTCACTGTTCTTGCCAAACTGTGTTAAAGGATGTGTTTCACCTCCATGGTCCCAAATTTGTTTGGAGAAATGCTTCTCTGGTGGATGAAGGCATATTACAGGTTGCATGCAGACAAGTCTAGCATATTGATCCCTGCCTTTTTATGGAATATCTTTGCTTTGGGAAGGAATAAAAAGTTGTTTATACTTCCACTTTCTGGAGAGACACAGGTTCCTCCCTTGGTCTAGGCCTGCAAATTCAAGTGGAGCCAGTGGAGTTGCACTAGTGCAGCGGGGTAGAAGCTGACCTGCACTATCTAGTCATTTATATGGCCAAATTGTGCCATTTGGTTCCATATGGCTTAACTTCTACGAAAATGTTAATCATGTTAAGGTCCTCAAATATGATATTTGAAGAATAATGAGAATTACCAGTGCAGTATAAAACATATTGAATCATAACCATGTGAAATGTTTATTTATAGAGGATTAAAAAACCCCTTTTTTTCCTAATGATTTTAAAGAAAAGTCCCCTGCAGATAATGAAAACAGATTTTGGGGCCTTTTCTTTTTGCCTTAACTAAAGAAGTTAGTATCTCTCTTTTTCAGTAATCAAAGTTAGAGGAAATTATCAAATTTCGTCTGCCAAAGAAGAAATTTATTTATGAGCTCTTTCATAAACATCTCAAATATATTTTGAATTAGACCTTAATACCTGAGGTATTAATTGGATGAATATAGCAAACAAGTACCACTCTGCTGGCTCAGATTCACCATTGGTCAGTCTAGTTCACTGATTTCTCCTTAATAAGAAAAGTGTAAGAGATAACTCTTCCTCTCAACCTCCGGCAATTCAGGATCTATGTTGTGAATATTGATGATTTTAATCTTTTTACAGAACTCATTTAGAAAAAGTTTTAGAATTACCCTGGAAATTATTGCTTTTTCTTAGTCTAGTCACTTGTGTTATTTATTTTTTTTCCTCCAGTCAAGTAAGAATGGGGTAAACCTTGTTAAAGCATAACTTTGCACCTTGTTAAACAGGATATAGTTATGTCTTTCTGTGTACGGATTTGGTTCTTTTATTCACAGTGATATTCAGATGAGTGTTGTGGGTAGCCTTGAAGATTTGGATTAATAAGGTTTATTCCATCCAAGTGATGTTGCTGACTTTGTAATCTTTATTCATGCAGCTTAGTTGGGTGAAGCCATGGAGGCAGAGCTGGAGCGTTGCTGTCACACTGCCTTGTACTGAAGCCCCATCTGTTTGCTCACTCACTCAAACCTGCAGCTGGATGTGGGGTTCAGCATCCAGGAAAATCAAACATTGGTACTACTCGAAGCTTGGATCTGCGCAGCACAGATATTTAAGGCAATGTCTGCATGGGTGACATGGGGCAGCAATTCACTCCAACAAGCCGAGAAAAGAAAGTATAGATTTAGCCGGTGTGAATTACACTGCCAGCAACACTTGTTGTGATGCTGTACCAGCTACACATTCAAAGTACTTCATTCATACTATGTCTGTTAGGCACTCATCATATTGTTGTCTCTATTTTAACAAATCTATTTTATAAAGAAATCATAAATCAGGTTTGGGGTTAGCGTGGTTGATCCTAGGCTGGGACTTTGGAGTTTCTTAGTTTGCTGTTCCCAGCATTCCCAAAGAGGAGGAACATGTTAGTGTTAACTTGTTACTGCCTCCTGAGAAGACCTGCCTCTTCAAGGATGGGGTTAGTTTAAGGACTGGTTGTTAGATCATCCTAAGAGGGCACTTCAAGCCACTCTGAGCTGCAGGACATGCTGCAAAGGCAGTGTGCCGGTTTGGCCAAAATCTAGTAATATAGATTTTTCAAGCTCAGTTTAAAGGCACAGAAAAGGCACAATATTACTTTTTGGGCATAGAGCATGATAGGGGATATACATGATAGAGTCACCCCAAGACAGGCAGGCAGTTAACTTGGTTTGGATCTTCATTTAATGTCTTGTTCTCCTGACGACAGTTATTCAACAGTGTCACACGTACCCTGTAAAGCTTTACCAAGTGTGAGTGTCTTGGGGTGCAATCTTCCCCATTTGCAAAGGAAGAAATCTCTGATGCTAGGTCACTGGTTTTGGTGGGTTGCCCTTAGGGACTGATGGCAACCTTGGCTCTCTTAACATGCATATGTAATCAACAGACAATCTTGCACTCACTATCTAAATAATAAATGTATTTGGTTGCTGTATAGTGCTAGAGGTCCTGGAGAAGTGAATAAGATGTATTAAAAAAAGAAAAGAACAATCTAGAATATTATCTACATGACAAACCAACTAAGCTCCTTCCATGACAATGAGAACATAGAGCTGAAAAAGAACCCGCTTGCACCAATCTGGAGCTTTTCCAGGTGCCAGCAGACTAGAAACATTATAAATAGACATGTTTATAGTATATTTAACTATATAACTGTTACATGTAATAGATCGAGCGACATATAAGCCTTAAAAGCAGAAGTTCAGGACGTGGACAGTGCAATGTGTGTGTAAGATGAAATGCAGGCATAGAAATATGATCCATGCAAGCTCGCTGTCTCTGCCAGATTTTTCTCTAATTGAAACTGACAGTTTAAAAGTATTGAATAATGTAAAACTAAACAACATTGTGCAGGTAGAGTGAGTGTCATTGTTCACCATGGGAGCAGTTTGTTTAGTGTATGTATCATTATGAAACTGTACTTCACAGTATATTTTCTATATGTTTTCTATGTAAACCTCAGACATTTCAGCAATATATCATATATTTAAATGGTGAATTCAGGGAATAATAGATGTTGTTCTTGCATCAGTTTAAAATGTGAAACACTATACAATAACACTGAATATTTTATAATGAAGAAGAGCTGACTGTCTTTTATTACAGCCATAAAAATGTAATCCATCCTTACTGTTTACGCTGTGTTACTACTACATCATTACTAGTTGTATCCTGGAAACTTTCCATCCACAGTTTATTTAATCACCATAGTAAGGCTTTGTCTCAAGGGCTGTGTGCTAAGAGAACACAAAGTATTTGCTGGCTAATCTTAGTGTAGTTGTTTGGCCAGGCAAAGGTAATAATCTCAGAAAATTAGAGAAAGTTATTATGGGGACTTTCGGGATTTTTTTAAACAAGAAAGGCTTTTAAATGAACTTCTAGCCATTTTGAGGTACTTTCCTGATCAACTATTTGCATAGTTCTTAGGTTAATGCTAAGTTTGCCCTTAGTCATGAATGTGGTCTATATTACTGGTTCCTGGTGAAAGTTCCCCGATTCTTCCCAAGAACAAAACCCCCACCTAGCAAAGCGGCCTTATATATGGTAAGAGAGTTCCTTTTCTCAGGAATGTTTCCTTGCCGAAAAACTCTTGTTCCTGTTTTTGTTATTGCTTGAATGCAAATGAAAGCAGACTGTATTTTGCCAGTGAAAGACAAGTAATAAAAATGTACATTAAGAGGTTTGATTCCTAACAAAATCTCTCAGCACAACATGCCATGCAGTTCAGTAACTTTTGTGAATTATTACTATGACAGAGTTTGGGATCAGTATGGTTAAATATAGCAGTGTTTTTTTCTTTCATATTCACTGATTCATCTGTTACAAAAAAGAGAAGAAAAGGAGGCAAACATCTGTGTTATAATGACATATATGTTTTACTTAGAATACAGAAGAAAGTAAAAGACTAAGAGTTGGTTTATTATTCTCTAGTTCCAATTCAACTCAAGTCTGTTTAGAACTTATTTACCATTACCTTACTTCTTCCTGTTTGCAGTGCTTTTGTTGTTCCTGTGACTCAGGTGTTGCAGGTAGTCAATGACTGTACAAAATAACACCATTTGCGTAAATTCTGAGGTTAATGCTGCCTGTGGTAGTACTGTTTGCGTTAAAGACAGCCATAGCATGCTCTACCAGTTTCTGGGCCAGTTTCTAGTAGAAATAAAGATCATCAGAGTTGAATTAGAAGTAAATGATTGCTTATTTCTTTCTCTCAATTTTTAATGACTCCATATTATTTCTCCTTATTCTAAGATGTTAAATGAACACTTCAAATAGAAACTAAAAATAATTTTCAATCAGTGAGCTGGTCAACAAAACATCATGTTTCACTGTTTGAGAGGTATCAATTTATGGTAGAACCTGGCATGAGGTCTTTAATAAGGGTATAGCTGTAAATCAGGATCTGTCTGTTATTATTTCATAAATAATTTCTGATAGAATGTCTTTATTTCTACATTGTGCTGTGATGAAAACAACTAATAAATTCAGTAATAATAATTAATTAGAAAAATTCAACAAATAGGCACAGTGGACTGGTGAGTGTAGGCCTGACTTGGCTGCCAAGGTAGCACGTGAGACTCTTGTCATGCTACATGTTAATTTGACACCCTGCTTGATTTGATATCTTTTATTGCTGCATGCAGATCTGTGATATGGGAATAACCAGTACAAGACGAAGTCAGGTGTGTATTCTGTAGTCTTCTTTTGAATGGAAGATTTAGGTCAAGTATATTCTCTTTAATCAGCAGCGAAGCTCAAAGCAGAATTCACATATGCAGTCTCTTTGAAATAGGTAGATGTGAATTATTACATCTTACAGAATTTCTTGGAATGCCCTACTAAGAGTCAAGTAATGGTCATATGGATGATGGTTATTCTCATTGCTCAGGTGCTATATGAATATGATTTTGTGCATGTTGTGTACACGTGTGTTATGGTCTATGTTACACTCACAGTAGTTTTGTGGATGACTGCTACTGCATGTTTCTGGTGTGTCTGTATTCCTCCCAGTTGCTATGCTTGAAATGTGAATCTAGAAGTGCCGGAATGGCAGTGGAGTAGTTGCAGCATTGGGAGACAGTAAGAGCTGGTATGTAGGGCACTGTCCTTCAAGTCCCATGTGACTGACAGACTGTTTTGGTCTACGTGTGACAGTGTTTGCTGGTCAGGGGAGTGAGACTTGGCTGTGACTGGAGCAAAATTTTCCTTACACCGTGGTGTGAGAAGCAGTGTCCTTGAATTTCTGATTTTCCTCTGTGGTGGTGATGAACTGCAGCTTTCTGACAAACTGTTTCCTTGAACGTGGATTTTATTTTCCAGGGTTGTGCTTCCTTACTTGATAGAGTAGACATTTCTGTGCTTCCACATGCATTTCAGAAAAATGAGGAAAACAGAGCAGAGGCCTTTTGTATTACTATGTAAATGTTACGAAAGGTGCTAGTTTTAAGACAAGTAAGTTGCATCTGTTAGCAGCAATGATATTGTAAATCAGCCAATTATGTTAAAACTTCAAGATTTACTGTCTCCAAGAATTCACTCTACATCCAAGTGAATGCTTTTAGTTGCCTTAACTTTGAACTGTGCTGCAGAAATTACTGCTGAATGTTATTTGTACAGGGTACAAACAAACGGATCTTTGTTGTGTAGATTTTTGTGTAGACTTTTCCCTGTTTTTTTGTTTAGATTGTTGACAATATCTTTTACTTCTTCATACTTCCAGGTTAATTTCAAGGTATTTAAAATTGGGGGTTTGGTTTGAAACTGACATGGATGCCCTTATTGTCAGCAAATTGCCCATTCTCCAGAGGAATCTGTAGCCTGGGATGCCCATCTTTCCTTCCCTGCTGCGCTTGGAGCCTCTTCTATCACAGGGGAAGTATCAGAGCAGAGGGAAAGAGGCGATGGTTAGCCCACCAACTTAGGCTTCTTCAGAAAATGTCAGCAAACTTGGCCTGGCTTATATTTGTCCTTGGCTGTCAGGGAGGGAACCACCACAGCTGCCTGCTCCTGAGAGCATGGGTGGCCCTGGGCAGTGCTATCTTCTGCTGGTGCAAACTTGCCATCTGTCATCAGGGTCCCATTGCTGCTCCCTGTGAGCTGCTGAGTGTGCACCAGTTTGGTCAGTGTGGGAAAGACTTACAGAGTAGTGAAGTTTACTGCTGTGCTCCTTCAAAACCACCTTATTATAAGGCTTCTGCAATATTTATGCAAAGTAGAAGGAAGGGAGGAAATACCAACTATAAGTACATTGGAAAAATGTTCCACAGCTATCGTGGATGTACCTGGGAAATGGCAGTAATGGTAGAAATGTTAAATGTGAAAGCAGAAAGCTTTGATGCTTCTGCACTATAAATAATTACTAACAAAGGCGATTGCCAGTGTGGAGAGTTGTTTGCAGAGGGATTAATTTCTGATTTTTAAGTGTAAGTATATTTAGACAGAAAATTATTTTTGTTCCTGAAAGCCAGGAAGTTGTTGTAAATGGGAAGAATTAGTGATTTGGACCCCACAGAGCAAACACCAGCCTGGTTATTACAGATGAGACTTGATGGATGTAGTTATATTGAGGTTAGCACAGGAAGCTATTCCTGTATTTTACATTTTAATGACTAAACTCAGTCATATTATTGTTAGCAGTTGAATTTACACAGTTTTCTTTAAAAAATACTCAGTTTGGCAGTCTCCTTTCCTGAAGTGTTGCAAATATTTCAAAGTCTTTAGTGTCTCTCTTGCTAAGTCACCTTTGATCCAAAAATCTTCATTGAGAAATTTGTTTGTGCATATGAGCACAGACGTACTCTATCGTAATAACAGAATCCAAATAATTGAACTTGAGGAAAGGAATAAAGGAGCTTACCAGAGTCTCCTGTACTTTGCCTTTAGCAGTTTTGCACTGCAGTCCAGAAATTGTGATTCCAAAATCCGAGATTTTATTGTATAAGTGAAACCCTGTAGGATTTTGCATGGCAAGATATATTAGGGAGATATAAGTATTTCATAAAAATAGTAACTTCATCTGTTTACAAGTCTTGGACAAAGAATTTGTTGAAGTCTTGTATTTTAGCTTGTAAGTGGTGGTTCTTGTGGGTTTATGTACAGAGTCTTTGTTTTTTTCATTTCCTCGTTTTGTGGCCTGCTGAGAAACCTGATGGAGCACAGAAAGATTTTCCTTTCTCCAATTTTATTTTTCAAAACCTGCTTCTATTGATGGAAGCGTGAACAGAGTTTATTGACAAAGTTCAATAGTAGCACATCGGGCTAAAGTAGAGATGGGGTAAAACACCTGTATAACCTCCTGTAAAACATAATGATAGTTCTTAAAACCAGTAGTCCAACAGTTCCCTTTAACTTTTATCCAACTCTGAATCCCCAGAGCTCCTCTTTTCAACTCTGGAGCTACCCAGATCATATCCAAGGATGGTCCATTTCTGCTCTCAAAGCTAGCTGCTTTAAAAACTGTCCACTTTTGATGTGTTTCTGTAAAATAACTGATTACTCATACCTATATTAGATATTTACAACAATAAATGTGATATAAGGCATGAGCTATAGTTTATCTGTGTTTAAGATCTTTTAACTCACAGATAGCCATCAGACTGGCTATCAGATAGTCTATTTCCCCAGTCTGAATCTCAGCTCCAGTAACATACCACACTTGAAGAACAGGAAGAAGCATATGTTGGTCGGTTCTTATAGTTCAAAATTTGGGCCGAATCTAAAATACATCTGTTCTCCTAGACATCTGACATGTGGTCAAGACTGGAAATTATATAAGAGAGCATGAATATTTTTGGACTAAATATCTCACAGGAATAATTCACATTTTCCCCTGATTGACACAGCCTTCTACCCAGGCAACAGATGGGTAACCTTAACTCTTAAACCTAGTGGTCTGTCTTGAAGTTCTTTTTCATGTGCTTCTGGTATGTGTCTTCATACTGCTAAAGTTCCTTTGATCTCCTTTTGGCCACTTTCCAGGCCATCTTTTAATTCCTTTTGTGATATTTCCATACCAGCTTTAATTCCTGCCAGAAGGCAACTGTTCCTTCTCTGTTCAAGCAGGACCCTAAAGCTTTAAATTCTCAGCATTTCTCTCTCTGGGAGTAATACTCCCCGCTCAGACTTCAGAGTCATCAGGAATATGTAGATCTAAGCACTGCTGGGGAGAGAAATAAGGACACAGAATTCCTTCCTTGACAACAATTGTTCACTTTCCGTTTGCTGCTTGACTTTAGTGTAGTGATACTTGGCTTTTATCTGCAGTACTTTCTGCTCTTTAAGTTCCAGGAATCTTTATTAAAAAAAAAAAAGGGAGTCCAGTCAAAACCACAACTCATTTGGTACTCTTTGCCAAGTTCTTTCTGCTGTCTGTATGTGTATCTATTGAGACTTGTGAGTGCAAGACCTGGGATTGTCACTTAGTACCATTCTTTAACTGTCATTAAAGGACACAGATGTGACTCAGAATCATCTTGGACTTGATTTATTAATCTGTAGATGAGCCTCAAGTGCAGGGGGAAGGTTGTTTTTAAATTTGAAGAGTCCCTACTTCTGCCCCATTTTATTGAAAAGGAGTTTCTGAATTTTGGGGAGACCTGGCAGCCGTCCTGGGTAAGGTCCCCGTTAAATATGTTAATATTAACAGACGTGGTTGAAGAACAGGTTACCATGTTATCATAAGGGAAAAGCTAATGGCATTTCATCTTTAAGTTTGCTATTTGTTATGATTCGCCCCTGCAGGTGAGGGTGACTTACGTTCTTGTTAATAGATGTCTTGCGGTAGATTAGAGTGAAATGACACTGAATGACTGGTGTTTATATATATATATATCTATGTAGGGATTATTTTAGGATCATGTGCTTGCAGTGCAAAGGTGGTATGTAGCCATTTTGGTTATTTTCTATCTGTAGTAATATAAACAGTATGAAAGTATAAAGACACTACTTAAGAAAATATATAAGGAAAAGAAAGAATGAGAAAGAAAGGATAAAAGTAGATAGTGGAGAGGAAAGATAACACCACCCGTCTACCAAGGAGGCTTGATTGTTGTTATTTGGTGTCCATTGGTTGAAGTGATGGTCTCCATCTTGATCAGTTGGGAGAAGCCCCCGAAACACAAAGTTCAATGGGTTAATAAACATTCAGGTTTGTCAGACACCTCCCCCCTTACTGGGGAAGGGGCACTTTTACACTGTCTGATGTAACACTGTGGATCACATGCAGTCCTCTGGTGGAAGGCCCCAAAAATTAGTCAGGGGGCACTCTGGGGGTCTCTGATGGTTTATGACACCTTCTAAGACATGACAGCTGCCTCTCATGCCAGTGTGGTTGAGCCAGTTGTGCCCCATCAGAAGGGATGCAAACCTTCAGGCCTGTGTGTGAATGCCCTCGTGCTTCCCCAGGGAGAAGTTGTATAACTGAGCCTGTTGTCTGAGGGAGGACATTGGCATGATAAAAAGCAGTATCCCACCTCTGCAGGCTCTGCTTCTTACCTGCCTTCTCCCTTATGTGGCTCAAACCCCAGCTTGAAGCCTCTGGTGGTGGGTGCTCACCCCCTCTGCACCTGGGCTGTGACCTTGCAAACGCGGCCTTGGCAAAGCACCCGCTGATTGCGAGTGGCTGATTGTTTGAGTCACTAACCATTAACATTTCAGTCTCTCATGCCATCCTGCTATAGAAATGGTAGTGACTAAATAACAGAATTTTTTTTATATTTAATTTTATTTTTTTACTCTGGTAAGTTTTAAAAAACTGAAACGCATTACTTAGATTTGTTAGGACACTAAGGTCCATGTTTCTATCAAAGAGCAACAACATCATCTTTAAAATCCTGACCGGTTGTTAAAAGCATTTGTGCACTTGTGACTTAGCATCCAATGAAGTCTGTTGAGAGCCTGCCACTGGCTGGAGCGGGATTGGATCCGAGTGCATGGCTTTGCATGGCTGTACTCTCTGTACTCTATGTACGTATTGTAAGTCCAGAAAAATATATGTATGTATATACAAACCGCATATTTTGTTTGTGATTTGAGTCATGATTTTAATCTCAGAATCGTAGAATGGCTTGGGTTGGAAGGGACCTTAAAGACACCTTCCACTAGACCAGATTGCTCAAAGCCTCATCCAGCCTGGCCTTGAACACTTTCAAGGAGGACACACAGCTTCTCTGGGCAACCTGTTCCAGTGCCTCACCTCTGCGCCTATTCTGCCTCTGTATATCTATTCATCTGTCTTAATCTCTGCATCTGTTTGTTCTAACTACTTTGTACAATAACATTAGATACTTTTGTCTTCAGTACTGCATTGTATATAGTGTGGGAATGTAGTTTTTAACCCCTGGTACTGGAAGAGCTTTTTTTAAAGAGTTTATCTCAGCACTCACCAAAATCCTTTCTGGAAGTTTCAAGTGTGCTCAATCTTCAGAGATTCAATACCATTGCTGGCTTTGTTCTTTAGGACAACAGTAGGTAAAGATGAAAATGTGGCTGAACTCCATCTACCATATTCAGAATTGTTAGAATCTAAAAAGCTTAGATTTTCCTACTACTGTCAGGAAATATAAGTACATTCTTCAGTTTCGCACAAAAGTTTCTGGGAGCTAAAATTATATGGATTTGTTAGTTAGTTTTCTTAGGGTTTAATGCAATTCTGTTCATCAGTAAACCATATGCTGTCCTTTAACCAAAAAACCAGATTTTCTGTAGCTACTACAGCTATGTAGAATTACCGTTCTGTTCATTTGCGTAATGAGTTAGGAAATCTACTTGGAAATTCTCATGCATAATATGATTTATTAAATTTAAGGTTAAAATCAGAGTTAAAATTATCCTGTTGAATACTGTGACCTTAATACTGTCTTTGCAAGTTTCCTTAGGAGTGTAATGCATTCATATTTATACTAACTTGAGTACAACCCATTTATTTTCCTTTGACCCTTTTGTCTGCTATATGATTTACTCATGCTGCTTATTGTTTTCTTTTAAATACTGTTAAGTCTTTGCTTGAAGCAAAACTGCTCTCCAGATTTTTTCTTGGAAGTAATTTGCTCCAGGCTACTTTTTAACTTTCTGAAATGCAAAGTAATTGCAGTTCAGGTTTTAATTGTATGTCTTTTTCTCCTTTTCAAGAATATGCGGCCTGGAAACATCACTTTGTTATTTAAAGGGCTGATAAATGTGTCTAAGTTGTATTAATTTATGTGGCAATAGAATTCAAATTAATGCTAACCAGAAGATCTTTTAATGCATGAGTAGTATGAAAGGTATAATTAAATCTCTCTGAAAAAAAAATTACAGGATATTTCATGAATGTCAGTAACATAGTTTTAGCCTTTAAATAATTTTTCTTTGTTACAGATACTTTTCAGGGTTGTCTCTACCAGAACCTTAAAAAAAGAAAACAGCAATTCTTCCCCTTCATTTGTCCATTTGGGTTTGTGCTTATTTGTTAGGTTCATATTGTCCTCCTAAATTAGGCTTTTACAGATTCCGGAAACCTCACAGTGTCATAATGACACAGAGTGGTTTTTGAGCTATGTGCAGAACATTTAGGTAAATACTGAAGCTGATGAGGAGTCTTCTTGTAGTTGGTGATTCCTGTTAAGAGCATCCCAGAGTTCTTTGGTTGAGGACAAACCTGAAAGATTAACTCACTACCAAGGAACAGACTATGGCTGAAGAATTCGCACAGTTGCATTTTTTGGAAGAAAAATTGTGTGCCATGTGCAGAACTACTCGCTTCAATTAATCAGTCTTAAAAAAATGGTTAGCTTTTTCATAAGCTGGTTCAGTCACTTGTGGAAGAGCATTGAATTCTTGCTCACTGCTCAACGTGCAGCCTCATCAGGGGTGAGTGGAGCATGATTTCCCTTTCTTCTGGCCACTTTCTTCCTAGTGTTGGAGTTTGCTGATGTGAACCCACTGTTGACTCATATTTGGCCTAGCATCCTGGATGACCACAGGTCCTTTCCAGACAGTTGCTTTTCAGATAGATGTCTGGAGCTCTTCCACTCCAAGTGCAGAATTTTGCACTTCTTGGTGAATCTCCTGAAGTTACTCAGAGTCTATATAGACTTTTTTTTTTTTTTTGCTTTACAGCCATTTCTTACCTTCCCTTGGTTTATAACTTGGAGGTGAAGCTCTGAGTTTTTAATGTTAGTTATCAGTGTGGATGTTTTAGATTGGCAATGTCTTGCAGTCTACAGTGCACAGTGAACATACCCTAAGCTTGGCTGGCACCAAAGTGAATTTTCTGTATGTTTTTTCATGAATCAGTGTACATTTTTGGCTACCTTCAGCTGCCAAGATTGTTTGAGATATACCAAATAGCCTTAGGCATTTCTGCGTTAAGAAAGACTTGTTGATTCTTTTCCTAGTGAGAAAGATGGCATTTTTATCTCATATCTCAAATAGCAACAGTGGAAATTATATTTAGCGTGCAGTGGACTTGAAAGAAATCAATATTCTTTTTAGCTTGCATAAAAAAACCCATAGGTTCTTAGCAAAACCATACCATGCAGTATATTGAAACTGCCATTATTCCTTTTTCTGTGGAGACTATCGATTAAAGTTCAGGTACCAGCAGTATCATTTCTGGATGCTGGGATTTTAAGTATGGGCTCTGTAACAGTGATGACTGACATGATTCAGCTGTAGGTTGGTTGGAGAGACCCAAGTGGGACTACAGTCCTCTCACACGTGCAGGGAATAGGAAAGGGTGTGTTCAAGCACCACCTGAATGTTGTCACTTAGGAATCCACTGCTGCAGCCCTAGATGCATGGATTCATTAATCTAAAGGCCCGCAGAATGTACTGCTCACCGTTTCTTTTTCCAGTCATGGAGACTGAAAGGTGGGTTGTCTTAATTTTTCAAAGGGTAGATGAACTGTAGAAAAACGAATGATTTCTATAGGACTCACATGACAATTTCTGGCGGAGGTGATAAGTGAGTCTGGGAGTTGTATTAGAGTCCCTTTATGTACACAAGAGATTCTACACGAGATTTAAACAAGGAGGGAGAAGAGGTATTCTAGCTTGGATTTGGTGGCAGGATGCGTATTCATCCTAAAAATAGCATGTGCTCTCTATCGTGGAAGAGCTTTCTGTCTGAATTGGAGTAATCTCTGGAATGTATCTTCCTCCTGAGACAAAGTTGTTGTCTTTTTTTATTCCATGAATTACTCTCCCAGACAGTGAAAGTGATCCTGCCTATTAGAAATATCCCATATGGCTGAAGTGCCTCTTGAAGTGCTTGGTGTACATAGGTCAATGTAGACTAGGGGAGGCTGGAGAACAATAATTTGTTTGGGGAAAATCAGGAGGATGTAAGCAAAGGAAAGGCTCTTTGAAGCATTTAACATATAACGTTTGTTTTTGAACACTTAAGACTTGTTTTTGAAATAAATAGTACCCTCAAAGTGTGAAAACCATGGCATGGATATCTTTGTAGATTACTAAAGTAAAGAAACAAAAAACTGCACTGTGACCATTTCAGCTCTTGCTTTTAATTGTAGAAGTTCCCTTCCCCCCAGTTTTAGCATTTGCCAGTTTGCATTTCAGTGAGGGTAAATATATTAGGAGTCCTAGTCCTTTCAATGATTATTACAAGATATTGCCAAATATTTCAAACTATTTGAATAATTTTCTGTGGAGATCTGATCAGTACTATCAATGCATTGTTACTGTAATATCTAGATTATCCACGTGTCATGGCTTTTTGGGGACAGCTTTTTGGTGACTCCAGGAGGGCTTTAGGTAACACATAAAACCTAAGATTGTCAGGTTCTTTTCATTTTGCTTCTTTCTGATACTCGTTGTTTTTGTCACACGAAGAAAAGGAACAGATTTACTAAAATTCCTGTTAATGCTGGGAATAATCACTGTCTTAGAAGGTGAACAGGACATTGATCTGTAGTGCCCAGAACAGAATTAATCAGTCCTATTTATTTGAGCCAACCTGCTGTATCTTATTTTATATTTAAATACTGATTTTATTAAATATGGTATTATATATGTGACCAATAGTTATTGTATCTCTTAGAGATTTCTTTCAGTTTTTTTGGCCAAAGTCTGTTTATAGTCATAGCTCATAGACAGCTGTAATTATACTCCAATTAGCAGATATTCAGAGACACAAACTGTTTCATTGCTTTGAAGGGGTTAGTATGTTGGGAACTGGGAACTTTAGAGAAAAATAGTATGCAGTTGCACTTAAAAAAAAAAATCAAAGAAAAAAATATGCTGTCTGGCACTTTGTTAAGGAAGTGAGTGATGCATGAGTCTGTTTTGCCCAAATAAGAAGTGAACAATTCTATTTACCTGTACATTTACTCTTCAGTTGAAGTAATTGATGCAGTACAAGTGTGTGTGGGTTTTTTGGGTTAGGTTTTTTTTTCCTTAGTAGAGGGGCTCAGCCATATTATAATCACGTTTTTCTTGCCTTGCTTTCCATGCTTTTCAGCAGTTCTGAATTATATATAAACGTCACATGTATAGGCTTTGTCTTGTCTCTCAGTTCACTTGCAAGATTAACATTGCTGTTGACCAAAGTTAAGCAAATGCAATGAAGGCTGATATTTTTCCAATTAATTATTGGAAATTGTTCCTGCCTGTGAACATCAGTATTCAGTGCACACTCGTACCAGAATAAAATGGTTGGTCATTAGCTTCCAGTCCTCGGTGTCTAAATTTGACATTTCCTCCAAAGAAATCCGTCACGGTACTCCTGAAAGGTACAGAGATCACTTCTGGAACAAACACGCTTGTTTTAGTAGGGCTTTAGAGAGTTGGTTTAGAAACTGTAAAACATTGCATTCATCACCATGCTCAAAAGAATGATTTATTCATGTACTTCAGAGAGAATAATTTTCGTCTCTGTCTCTCTAATGCACTGCAGTTTGGGATATACAAATCATTTGAATGTGTCATACTAAAAACTGGTGGCTGAAAACTGTTGTCCCAGCTGGAAACCATGAGAACTGTGGAAAGTTTCCTTTTCTCCTTTAAAAAGGAAAAAGGTCTTTGTTAGGATCTATTCTTGTGGTAACCTTATGTAGATTAATGTGGAAATAAAATAAAGTGGCTCTATGGAGTGGGTTGGACAAGAGAAGCAAAATAACTGTTCCTCTGTTAGGTAATTCATATAGTAATGGTTTCTGTAAAGGAAATGTATAAAGAACAGAAAACTGCTGTTTTGAAAAGGATGTAGAAGGGAGAGCTGCTCAATGGTTATTTGTTCATGTCAGAGTTGAGAGATTATTTTAAATACAATTCCCTTAATTATTTTATTTAGGCTGTCTTGTTATGTTGGTTCTCAATGACCATGTCTCAGCTTGCTACATAGGTAACTGGCAAGAGCATCATCAGCTCATGAACCAAAGAATCCATCTTGCTGCAAACAGAACTCCACGGAAGATGTGAAAGTAATCCAAATACTTCAGTAGGAACTGAGGGTTCTTCACCACACCCCAAAATGTACTTGCTCAAATCAGGCACTTTCAAATTCATTTCTTTTTCCGTCACTTGTAATGTGGAAGGTGCTGTCTGACAGCCCTGGAAATTAAGTCCTCTATTTCTCCACAGGACAGGTATAGCAAGGGCGGCAGCAATGCAAGCTTCCCCACACTGTCCTGCCAATGTTCCTCAGCCCAGTTCTGAAGAAGTCACTTCTGGAGGTGAGTGGGTGGAAGAGTCTCTGTCTGTGCAGAGACTGCTGCAGGGTAGTGGTTCCTGCAGGACAGGCTGCTGGATGGAGGCTGACCCCTTGTCTTGAGTGAACCACCAGTCTTTAAGATAATCAGTTTATGTATCATAAAGCAGCGCGGGCTGGATTCATTGAGGTTGCATTATTCTGCTTGACTGCTGTCACATTTTGATATTTCTTTGTGGTTGGATGGCACCTGTATTTTTTTTCCTTTTTGCACTGTTTTGTTGTTAAAAACTTTGTCAATGCTTTATGTACAGCTCTCCGAAGTGGCATGTGAATAACTGAATGCAGCCTGGTTGTAAATGTGATACAGGAAAGCAGTTAGTGGTGGCAGCCGTGTGTGCAAGAGGAGCTGTAGGGCACTAGACCAGGAGGCATGCTTTGAAATGCACCAGAAATTGATAAGAAAGTGTATGTTGATTTCCAGTATATAAATGAACGATTAGGTTGCAAAACCGTATCTTAACCATTTCTCTTTTCATAATTACTATGTAATTTAGATATTAACATCAATTAAGCTGGTAAACTAATGTTCGTTTTTAGATAATTTTACAATTAATGAAATCTGCCTATCTAAAGCTAGACATGCAACATTCTACACTATATGAAAATAAAGAGTATGTATTGCTGTTACAATAGATAGTTGTCATCCAAACCAGAAATATATGATAAATTATATGAGAGAAATTAATGACTGATGCAAGTTTTCAGAACAAAAATAATGAATGCTTGCTTACCACTTTGGCAAATGAATTCTCCTATACTTTCCTGGAGTTACTTAAGTGCTAAATACTTGAAATACGGTTAGAAGTATTCTCTTTTCAGCCAAATTTACGTCTCTTAAATACAGAAATAAATCTGAGAAAATGGGAAACAAAGGCTTAGTGAGGCTGTTAGGTCATGGTGAATTACTTTTCTAGTTTCAAATGCTGCATGAAGGATTTGCAATGCCTTGATTGTAGTTTGTAGTGTAGGCCCTTAAGTCTGTTTAACTCTGTTTCTATGGCTGTTTGTAAACAGGTATGATAACAAGAGGCCATTGTACAGTTCAATAATTGTATAAACTTAGCGTTGTTCCTATCTGTTTCCACAAGATCATAAAGTAATTAGAGTTAATTTTCCTAGTCAAACTAGACTTCCTGAAGGGATTTCTTAATTTTTTTTCTTTAAAATATATGAATCAGAATAGTATTAATTCCCTATGCAGTTAAAACAGCTACTGACTTTAAAATTTTTTTTTCTAATTTTGTTAGGTAGCAGGGGATATGGACTTCCATTCATAATTAAAATTAATGACAAAGTCCTATTGATAAGTCATTTGAGACTGATCCATAAAGTGGAGAACAGTTTGAGGAACCTTGTCATGACAATAAATGGCATTACAGTATTGGCTAATAAGTCACCTTACGTAATGTTTGTATGGTGCCAGTAAATCATGTGGATTTGATTTTTTTCAGCTCTTTTGAGTGCAGTGCAGATTGCTAATCTCTTCCTGACGTTGACAAAGCTGTGGAGAGGTCCAGAGTTGGCCTCCCACACAGCTGAAGCCCAGAATTTCAACTCAAACCTCCCTCTCTGCCATATAAACCTTTGAAGATAATTATATACCTTATCACAATTAAACCTTTTTTATAATAGACTTTATTTTAAATTCAAGTACAAAAATACATTTTCAGTAAAACACAAAAGAATGGTCATAGAGACTGTTGTCTTCACACAGTATTTATTCATACCGCAGTCATCTTTCTGTCTCTGCATCTGCTTTCTTTGAATACTAATTAATACAGAGTCTGATTTTTTCTGCATATTTACATTGAATAGTGGTGATCTAAAGTAGCACACTTTAACCAGCCCAGCTGTAAACCAGCCCAGAGCATCCCAGAGCTCCTTGATCCTGGAGTCCTTCCTTATACAAATCTGTTGCTTCTACTGTGATTGCTTACATGAGAAGAGGCTTTAGCATTATGTTCATAGTTACAGATCTCTGTCTTAAGAGCTTCCACTTTATCAACTTTTCTTTACCTCCAGTTGTATCCTAGTGATTGTACAGCCTCAGAGCTTCTGCCCAGGGACTGGGAGTAGAGGAAGGTTATACCAGTCTTTCAAGAAGGTATATAAATATTTTCCTGAAGATGCAGTAAATTGGTTTGAGGCTTCAGGCTCAATTTACAAACTCATTTTTTTCACCAACCACTAGATAACAGAGTTTAAGGGATGTAGTCAGAATCTTGGATCAAGTGTCAGAGTGTCAGAGACAGAGGTTGCAAATAAGGAATAAGAAACACTTTAGGCTGACATTGAATAATGTGTGGTCTTTGCATAGTTGGGGAACCCCCATGCTAAAATGTTGTTCCTTTTTTGACTTTGTGTCTGTGAAGATAATGTAGATCTGTGTTTATAATAGAACCAGGAGGGTCTTTGCTTATTCCCAGATGTATTCTGGAGATACATCTTGAAAAGCATTTCCCTAGCAGGTTTGGAGCTAGGGTGGAGTACACTGGTCTGTGTGTGATGATCTGGAAGGAACTGTTTAATATTAGATCATTCAAAAGGAAGTGTTTGAGGCACTTAGAAATGTTTCATATGTCAGCAATGGACTTCTAAAAATAAATTACTGCAATACAGCAGGAGGAAATGCCTTCTAATCAAAGCGTTATGCCACTGGCATCTGTAAGAAGAAGGGAGGCTAAAGTACCAAAGTTATCGCAAATGAAATCTCATTGCTCAACTATCACGCCGTGCAGCAGATTTCATAGACTTATCACGTAGTTATCACAGGCTTTTATCATGTTACTGTTTAGAATTATTGGGATTGTAGGAAGGAATTTGTCACGTGTCTCTTTGGGTTTCATGAAGGACTAAGTTCTTACCCTCCATTTGTCTTTAGGTTCACAGTTTTAGTCCAGCAGTTTGCAACAAGATACCATTATCAATCTGTATAACAGAGTACATGAGAAATGCTTGGTTTTAAATTTGTTTAGTATTCTACAGCAATACTATGGCGTCTGTTTAAGGTTTAAGGTTGTTGTCACACATGGAACTCATTGCTGAACCATTGCTGTGAACTCTTAGAGGGCAGGCAATACATTTTTCTGTGCACACATAAAGCCAACCCTGCCTAAGTCTTTGGATATTCCAGTGATGCAGGTAATATGTATTTGTAGCAGACCCTGTGCAAGTAAAAAACAAGCAAATAGACCCCAAGTCCCACAGTAACAATTTCACCCATTTAATTATTTTCTTTTGAGTGCCTAGAAAATTTAGGCCTATTGAAATTGCTTTTGAGAGTGTCACCTTTAATCTTGTAGCAGAGTATTTGAACTCAGATGTTGAAAATAGTTCAACCAAAAAATTGCTACATACACAGGATGAGATATGCAGACAAAAAATGAAAAGGTGATACAGAATGTAAATCCTCTTTCAGGAGCCTTATGTGAATGCCATCTGATTACCATAATGATGGCACTGGTAACCATCATTCTCTGCATCCCATAAAATCCTGACTCACAAATGAGCTGAGTTTTCACAAAGTCAAACTATCAGATCAACTACAAAACCTCATGGTTTTTGTTTTTTGTCATTCTTCGATTCCTAGGAAGATTGATGAGTTCTAACAGCTCAAGAGTATTGAGGCTGATGAAATCTAAATTTTCCAAGTTTTTTCTACTTTAGTATGCAGCACATGAAAAATTAAAGAGTAAATTAAAGAGTAAACACTGAGAATTGCCTATCTTGAGATTTTCTGGGGCAAAAGGAAGGTTTGTTTGTACTTAAATACTATTTGCAGTTTCTTTCTTAAGCTCATCTACTCTGCATTTGGAGCTGATAGTGAATTCCTTGTGCACTTTAATGGTTGTTGTGCCAGGAGGCAGTGGATTTTTGTACATTTTCTTTTGCTTGATCAAATACTCTAGGCTCTTATAGGGAGATGAAGCAAATTAGGAAATGTGTTCTTTTTTTAAAAATACTTAAGTATATGCTTCAGGAAAAAGAAGACTTAATTTGTTTTAAAGGACAGATGCATCTTAAAAAGCACTTAAATTTTAATCAATCCCTTAATTTTTATTAATGTGTAATGAAAAAAACCCCAGTGATTAAAATCCCAGGAAATTGATTTGAGCTTACAAGCTGAGTTGTTAGCTGGAATTTAGAGGTTTTGTTGTAAGAGTCTATCAGATCCTATCTGTGTGTTAAGTGCTGAATGACCTTGTGCCATTTATATTGCTCTGGTTTGTCAAAAGAAAAAAAGCTTAATTTGATAATTAAGTAGGAGAGAATGAAAAAATGTATTCTGGCAGTTTGTGACCAGGTTGGGAGAGCAATGTCCTGTTTGTTCTTTAAGATGGAAGCAGTGGAGATAACTTAATAATTGCATTTATTCTGGATAGCAATTGCAATTGCCTTTTTTTCCTTTTTTTTTTAATTCTGAGATTTTTTTTTTTACTAGTGTTTACACCATCATTGTTGGTTTGTGAGAAAGGAGTCTCTGTGCTCTGTGCTAATTTTGTAAGAGTGCTGGAGTGAAGGCTGCCTATTTATGTCAGGTAAAGCACAATGGGAGATTCTTTAATCTCCAGAACTATGAAAAAACATTCAGAAGAATTGATGTGTAATTGGAAAGGAAACTTTAATTGTAAATAGGTTTTGGGGTTGTGTTTCTCTTAGGATTTTGGGTTGGTTTTATTTCTTTTGTTTGTTTTAAATTGAGGTTTGGCTGCCAAGTTCGGAATGGTTGGGAATAATTTGAAGGTCTGATTAGAAGTAATTGATTCAGTATTGTCTCATGCCCCACTCCTGCCTGGTGACTGATGGGTTCTGCTGTCCCTGACAGTGCAGAGGATACTGGGAGACCTTTGGGGGCCCTGTAGGATGGGTGCTGCTAGATTAATGCTGATGCTGCTTCTTCCTTCCCTCCCCCTGCTTTCTTCTGCATCTCCCTCCCCATAAAATACCCTCTTGGCTAAATGCTTGTGCAGAAGAAATCTGATGTTATGATTTTACAGCTCACAGTGCAGTGACTGTGACAAGTGCACTGTGAACCTACTGCCTTTACCCTTGAACCTCTTAGTAAGTGTATAGGGATTTCTTGTGTGGAGTAATCTCAGTTGCTGGAGATGGTGCAAGTGTGTGTTTTCTTGTAACTTGGACTGGAATCTGACACAAGTTCTGAGCAGATCTCATGCTGGTTTTGAGCTGAGCAGTTCATAAGGTAAAGGAAGCTGGGAAGCAAATTGAGTTGAGCCTTGCATGTAAGTAATAAAATTTTTTAATCTGTGGTGCTGCTGGTTTCACACTGATAGAGATCATTATTTTCTAGTACCTTCCTAATGACGGTATTTTTCTTCCTAATATTTGAACTCGTTTGCTTATGCTGTTAGCTTGGTTACATAGAGTCTGTGTGCTGAAACTCTGCTTAGAGATGAGGCTGTGTTGTAGACATCTATTCCACACATGGATCCTGCCACTGACTTCTCTTCACAGGAACAGAACATGAATGAAGAAAATGCTACTGTGTTAATGTTAAATACAGAAAACATCTTCTCTGTTCACAGGATCAATTTTGTAGTATCAATGTGCAAAAGAAACAGCTGAACTGATGTTTCAGGCAGTTGGCAGTAGAACTTCATGAAAATGGGAGTGGAGGAGTGACTGATAATCAACAGATCAGCAAAAGCCACCATAAAACAAAACTAAAGCCTCTCCCATCCTGGAGAGATTTATAAATGGTGTCAGCAAGCAGATCTACTTCACACCTGATTGGGGCTTACTGATTAGCTCGGAATTTTCCTTGCAGAACAGGAACTTGATTTACATTGTCTATGGTGTGTCACCAGTTATCCTGTGCTTCATCTGGACAGCCAAGTATGCCTTCCTCCCTTCCTCCCTTCCTCCCTTCCTCCCTCCCTCCCTCCCTCCCTCTCTTCCTCCCTTCCTCCCTCCCTTCCTCCCTTCCTCCCTTCCTCTCTCTCTCCCTTCCTCCCTCTTTAATTGTAAGGCTGTAGGGTGTGCTCATTTAGGATCACCATACGCTTTATCCAATACCATAGATGGAGAAAATCCTAATCATGCCAAGACCTGAGCAGCTGTTGCCCTTCTATACAAGCTGATGCCTTCAAGGGTGCATGTACAGAAAAACAAAACTGGGAGCATGGAATGGGTACACATAACAGGATAGGCTAAGCCAATTAATCTCTAACTTTGCAATATGTATATATGTACATATATGTAAAGGGTATCTATCTCTGTATTTGCAGTATATGATTTTTTTTTTCCTCGAATCAGAATAAGGTTTTGCATTTAATTTTAGATATTTTCTCTTTGATCTGCCTCTTTAAATCTGATTGAGGGAAACAGAATGTTCTCTTATTGGAACATAAGCGGCTATGCATTTCCTATTTTGAATGCTTTGGGATTATTATGTGTTTTTATAGTAATAAGTTAAATAAATAGACCTATATCAGCAATTTTGAGGATATGAGCTTAGTGGGCAAACATCTGCTGTGTGTATTTGATGTGTCCCCCTGCCTTCCAATAAGCCTTTTGAGATGTATCTTTTCAGTATAGTTATCCTGCAGTGCTTGATAATGTTGACCATGGTCCTGTGACCATAACCATGATCTTCTGAACATAAAAGATAAATTCTTTTTCCTGTTGAGTTTTCTTCTCCTCTATGTAACCTCTCTTTGTCTCTTCTGGTGGAGTGCTTCTATATTGAGGATTCCACGGAAGAAAAAACTGGCATACTGACATCTTAAGTATTGCTTGTGGTAGCTGCTACTGTTTGAAGTTTTTGAGGATTGGGAAGGGCTTGGCAGTACCTGAATGTGCACATGAATGATTCCCCCCCTGCCCCACACTGTTCTGGCTGGCAGATGGTCCTTGAAGGACTTTTGCCAGCAAGAGCAAGTCAGAATAGCCTCTAGGAGTGACTGATACGAGGCAGCCTTTCTCTCTTGCTGATCTCAGCAGAATAAGCCTGCTAGTGAACCTGATCTATCATTTTCAGAGTCAATTCATATTTTTTGTGTTAGAAATCAGAGTAGCGGCAGAGCAGAGTGTTTAGCTCCCCATGAGAGTTGTCAAACATAACCAAATATGAAATTAAATGTTTGTTACAAAATAAATGCCTGGGAGAGTGAGTTTCCAGTCTTAATGCTGCAATAACAGAAATACCTTTTAAAATATAAGCTTTAATATAAATATTTTGTTTAAAACATGACCTTCTGAAAAAAGCACAATTAAGACATTTTTGCGGGTTGGGATGATCTTCAAGATGCCAGTAAATGTTGCTCTGTAGCACCACTCTCACTGCCATAATAGTTCTGTACAGAATGGTTGTGGTTTCACCGCCTCTGGCAGCCAAGCCCCAGGGAGCTGCTCGCTCACTCGCCCACCAGCAGGATCAGGGAAAGAATTGAAAGGATGAAAGCTGGAAAACTCATGGGTTGAGATAAAGACAGTTTAATAGGGAAAGCAAAAGCCACGCACACAAGCAAAGCAGAACAAAGAATTAATTCACTGCTTCCCATGTGCAGGCAGGTGTTCTGTCGTCTCCAGGAGAGCAGGGCCCATGACATGTTACAGTGACTTGGGAAGACAAACATCATCATTCCAAATGTCCCCCCCTTCCTCCTTTTTCCCTACTTTATGTACTAAGCATGATGTTACATCGTCTGGACTATCCCATTGGTCACCTGTCCTGGCTCTGTCTCCTCCCAACTTCCTATGCACCTTCCTCTTCCTTGGGTCAGTGTGGCCATACCAAAAGCTGTAAAGGCCCTGGCTCTGTGTAGTGCTGGTCAGCAATAATAGAAACATCTCTATATTATCAACCCTGTGTTCAGCACAAATCCAAAACATAGCCTTATACTAGCCATTGTGAAGAAAATTACCCCAGCCAAAACCAGCACGTTAACCCAGATTTAACCAGCGAATATGTATTTAGTAATTAATGGTTTCTTTTTGTGTAAAATAGTGGAACTTCATTTTGCAGATGAGGATTCCTCTTTTGTATTAATTCTTTTTGAATTAATATTTCTCATTCCTTTTTAGTTGTTCCAAATCCTCCCCTGAACCACTTGTTCTCTGCCTGACCTCTAACACTGTGGATTTAAAAAAAAAAGAACTCCAGATGGTTCAGTTCATAGAATGAGGGCACCTTTATTTGTAAGGCATTTACATGAGTTAAAAATTTACATGAGTTAAATGAGTATAGAAGATAAACTGTCCTAATCAGTCGTCCTTAAAAATTATGTATGCTGTTTCAGACAACCATGACTGTAGTGTGACATTGGATAAGTATCTCCCAGACTTCTCACAGGCTATCAGAGCTAACTGAGCTAACCAACCCTGATGAAACTCTGTCTTACATTGGTATGTATCCCATACCTTCTGGTCTCTACTGTAATTACTGCAGTAGCAGGTGGTTTTCTGCAGCTTTGCAGAGGTGGGGTTTGGTATCTGGTCATCAGTGAATGGTTACAGAATAGAGCAGAGGTCAGTCTCCTGTGCCCCCCTCATGGACCAAAGCAGATATCTTTTAGTAATCTTGTGATGGATATCTTTCAAATTGCAGAATTCCAGTCTGAATTCTGGGACTTCCTCTGTGTGCCACAAGGCTTGGAAGAAATGCTGGAGATAAATAAGAGATTATATGACGGAAGTGCCGGTGAAAATACTACTCTTGCTCACATTTGATGTGGTTGTGGTAATAAGTGCAAAGGTATCAGAACTGATGAGTGACTAAATTTTTTTTTGGTTGAAAAAGGTTTGTAGAAAGACGATACCAACATGACGATACAATATGAAAAACCCTAACCTCAAGAATAAAGATTTCCGTGGACTTGATAATGCAGAGATTTAATTGAATGTGTTTTTCAACTCTTCCCTAAATCAGGATCAGATGCATATCTTTCCTGTTATTTAAACTGTGATAGCACTGAGTCGCTAGGCACAGCTGGTTCTGTAAACACACTGGGAAGTGGTTTCTGCCCAGAGGAATGTAGTGTTAAGTATGAGACAAGAAAGAGACAGTGTGAGGATGTGAGGACAGGGGGAACATGAGGTCGTGGTGACTGGTCAGCACAAGAAGCAGCTGTAATAGGAACCTGGCTGCCAAGTGTCTTTGTTTTATGATAATCCATTTGTTGCAGTGCCCTGAAGAATATGGTTTGTTTTAGCTGAGCTCCAGAGTTGAATGTAGACCAAGCGGATCATCCAGTCCCTGAAAACATTCTTCACATTCAAAATACTCTCACATTGCCCTTTGTAATTATTTTCTGCAAATAATGATGCAATAATAATAATTACGTCTGTAATAATTGAGCAACTGTACTCATACTCAGTTGTGTGACAGTGTCCTTGAATACCCTGGCACTCCAGTGATTACTTAAAAAACTTAAGATAAGCCAGAGAGCTTTGCTGGTTACTGGTGAGCTACGAAAAACGTTTTGGCAAAATATATAGAAGAGCACCTGGGGGTTCCTCAAAAATCTGCAACATAAATATGCAGGAAGAGAAAATTGATGGCAGTCTTCTTCTTTGGAGAAACTTAGAGGACTTCACATAGGTGACAGTCCTAAGCATTTTAATCTTAGTGTAGGTAGATTTGACATGAATGTTTTAATGTTTATTTAAAAGATATGTACAGTAAAATTTGTCACTGTATTGTGTAGTTTGAATGTAATGCAGTAAGTCTATAAGCCTTGTCGTGGGGACCTGACATGCCTTAAGTGCTCTCTGTCCACAAATGGCCCTTCAGTGAGGTAAAAGACTGATGGTGCAGGGGTCAGGACAGAGCAAAGTGCTCTCCAAAGTGGCTTTTCTGCAAAGACGTTATTTTCTTGTCTACCAGATTCCAGACAGACTCAGTCTCTCTCTCTCTCTGTGTCTCTGATGGAATTCTAAGCCATAATTGATTCATAATCTATCCTCAGAGATTTTTTATGACTTTCAGTTATTCCTAGATAAACCGGCTTTGAATTGAGTTCAGCTGGTCTCAGCAACAGATGCCAGGTATCACTAAATAATGAGGGGTCATGTAGGAGAAAGCCAAAAATTACTGTTCCTGTAATATTGACTAAATGAATCTTTTACTCACTGCATGTTTTTCAAAATAGTTTTGTATTTTTACTGTTAGCAAAATACTGGGATATACATAGTGTATGAGTATTGCTGTGGAATTGAGTAAAGTTATATTGGGAATGTGTATTTCCAGTTTACTTTTAATTCATTTTTCACCTATTACTAAACTTAAAAATAAGAGAATTACAAGTAGTGCCATAAATCAATATGTGTCCTGAACTGCAGAGCAAGTCATTTTTATAAGAGGGGAAGCCCCTGTGTTTATAATAAATCAAGTTCATTATCTTTTGAGCTTCCTGATTAAAGTAATTAGTCATTTATGCTGATACAAAGGCATCAGTGAATACTTTGCTTTGTTTCACGAATATTAAATCATAACTTGTTTTGTAAGGGTCATTGGTTATAAACAGCTACAGATTGTAATGTAAATTTGTTGGTTTGTTAGTGGGGAAGTAGTTTCTGCCAGTGCAAATTAATAGACCAAGCAACTCTGCTGCAGTTAGAACAAACTGCCTTTAAGACTGTAACATGGAGACTAATTTAAAATGCCCAATAGGACATAGCAGGTGGAGCTGGGTAAGGAGTTGGTAGTGACTGCTGCTCAGTGCTGAGGGTCTCAAAGTGGTGAGGGACCGCAGGCTGTGCAGCTGGTGGCCAACCAGGAAGGCTGTGTGGGCTTCCCCACTTACACAGTGGCCATGCTGAGAGCTGCCTGTTCCCACAAACCACTGTGGAGCGCTGTGGTTAGTGTCATTTCCAAAATATTTGGGAATTTGAGACCTGCATGTGCTTTTATATCTGCAGAATGCTGCTGTTACCTGAGAGGCTTCAGTTCGAAATGCGAGTGTGTCACTCAGCTAGGTATTAAAAAGGTCATTGCCAAGCTAAAATTCCTGCTTTTGAGAAAAGCATCCCTGAGATTGTGCTTTCTCCTGCTCTTCTTTAGCAGTTGGTAAGAGTAGTTTCTTCTGGGGTAGGGTCAAACACAGCTTATTTGTCAGCATGAAAACCATTGTGTTCCTGTGGAAAGTTTCTCTATTTCCAGGCATCAGTTCTGACCAATAAATAATTGGCACCATATTTGTAAAAGTTGCTCTTAGACTGGAATAAACCCATACATTGAGGACAGAAGTTCAGAAGTCTCCTGAGTTGTTTTGTGGATGTTAATTAGGTATGCCTATGCTCACAGGTAGAATGAAGTAGGATGAGCCTGATAATTTCAGTGTAAGTCTAGCTTTTCTTCTGAATATCAGGTGTTACAGGATCTGTGAAAATTTAACATTAGAAAGGACCTAATGATCTACCTTGACTGCAACTCTTATTTAACTAAAACAAGTCTTCTTTCTTCTTTGGTTTCTTTGTACAATTCCAATTCAGGGGTAATTGTGAGCCTCCAAAGTCTTTCTTTTCATATTAGGTTACATCCTTTAGGGTTAAAATAAGGGAAACCTTTCTAGCAGTTACTTTGGTCACCTGCTGTGCAAACTAATAATGCCATGCTAATCTCAAAAGGAGTGTCAGTCACAGTCACATTTGAATTTCAGTGTTTCAGGAAGGAGACAATCAAAGAGAGGGAAATTAGCTGAACTAGTGCTATGTTGTACTGCTTGATTTTAAAATCTACAGTCAATCAAATACATGAAGAATGGGAGGTGTGTTTTTAAGGAGGTACAGGTTTGTTTACAGGATTTTTGGTGAATTTTAATGGTGAAATATTAATAAGGAGACATTACTATAGGTTCTTTTTCTTTTAGCTTGTACTCGAGAGAGAAATAAGTAATGACATATAGGGTGAGGATTTGAGAGATTCAGCTTATAAAAGAGGGTAATTGTGACTAAGTGCAGGTTAACACGAGCTCTGGCATTTGTTTTCCTGTTGTTAGTGATGAAACACTGCACAATGTTCACAGGAAAGCTTAAATCTGCTTTAGAGAGAGACTTTGCATATGCTAGGACAAAGAAAATAGATGTTTTTCAGAGATCTCTAAGAATCCTAGCATTTTCCACACTAAAAAAAGGTGGGCTACAAGAAGTCCTCTAAAAGGATGAACACTGTAATTTGAAAAGAAAATAGGTACTCATGACTGTTCACCACCTGGATGTTAATGCAGGCAATTACCAGGTCCTGCCTTTCAAACATTGTTATGTTAGAGCAAGGAAAAAGCCTATATTGTATTTTATATGACCTTTCTAATACTATATATACACATATAGATTTGTGTTATTTGTCTTTGATTCACCAAATGTTTCTTATGTGTGGCTCAAGGCATTTATTTATTGCAAGGCTTCAAGCTGTGGTAAGCAAGGTCATAGATTAAGAATTGATTTCCACAGTTGCTCTAGCATACAAACTAAATTTCTCTTGGTTGGTTATAAAAACTACAGCTGGGCATAAATTCAGCTTTTCAACATTGTCTTGAAAATTAAAGCAAATGAGAAAATACTCTGTATGTATCACATGCTTCATTTAGACCTTCAGCTAAAACTTAAGGAAAGCAAATGGGGTTTGTGCTGCAGATTACTACGTAAAACTATGCTAGTAATGAAGATGGTGGGGTTTTTATTTCACTTGTGCCTTCTTGTTATGATTTTATTTTTTTAATTCAGATTTCGTGTACAGTTTCCATCAAATCATGTTTTGATCAATATCTTGATTAGTCCTTTTTTTTACTATATGCTTCTAGAGTCATTGCTAATTGGAATAGGAATGTGGGTTTCAAAATGAAATATAGCTTCTTTTCTTTGGAAACAGACAGTCATACTAGAAGAAGAAAAATCCTGCTGTTTTATTAGCATTGTCTCTAATGTGAAACACATGATCTTTTTAAACTGAAGACTATGTTTCGATTAAACTGAAAATCTACTTTATCAAGGAGTATTTTCTGGGGGTGTTTGTATGATGTTCTTTGTGGGTTGTCATGTTGGGTTTTGCTTTTAAAGTGTCCTTTGTGTTGGTAACAGTAGTAGAGCTTAACTGTATGCAGAAATCAATTTGTGTAAATGTCAAATTCACTCTTTCATGAATCCTTGCAGCAATACACAGATTCCTACTGACTACGTAATAAATCTCGTTGGAGAAATTGGCTTCTTAGACATATCTTTAAAGAAAATATTTCTGATATAATATCCTGCCCTCTATTACTGAATTAGTATGCCTAGAACAGAAACCATAATATGTAGTGTATGTTTCCAGATCACTATCAACATCATCAGGTGGCTTTAAAAAATGCTAGCTTGGCCTCTACTGTTTCTGCACATCATAGCTACTGTTTCTGCTATTAGCAGAGGAGCCAAATTTCAAGATTATTTTTCTAAGATAACAGAGAATATTGTGTTAGCTTGATGGAAATTCTTGTTTTGCAGTGCACAGTCCACACTGTACCTAATGGCACTGGCCCATGATGGAGTAGCGTGTCAAAGGTTTTGTGGTACTCTGTTCTGCTAAAACAATGGCTGAATTGCCAACCCTTTTGCACATTAGTGCATGAAATAACTTTCTCGCAGTGGTCACAGTATATATGTAAAGAAAAGCACTTGGAAAGCCAAGCGATGGGAGGAGTAAAACAGTTTGGTGAGTAAAACAGGTAAGGATTTGAAATATAAACTTTATTAAGGAAAACGTGTGTGGAAATGAAGTACCTCAGAAATCACTCCTCTTGCCAATTCAGATGGATATTTTGGAGGAATGAAGTTGTGAAATTCATCTGCTGGTAATGATTTTTATCCTCTCCCCAAACTACATTTTGCAGGATTAGAATACACAGATCTCCTTTCATGGCTGTTCCCAGCAAACCAGTTAGCACTTGACCGTATTTTGCAAAATTTTGAGTGGCAGCTTATTTTAATGTATTGAAAAGTGAGGATTTTGTCAGTGTTTAAAATGCCCATGTCTCTAACAAACTTCCTTTTGACTTAATTGAGATTTCCATATGGAGATACCTCAAAAAAATGCAGCTTTGTGGTGAAATACGGTGAATCTATTAATCTCAGACTTTCTCTGAATAATAAAATAGTCTCACTGAAAGCCTTGTTAGGAAGGAATTACGATTATCAAGTCTGGTAGTCAGGAAGGCTTGTTGTTAGTGTATTACTGCAGGACAACTCAAGCATGGGCATGCCTGACTGAATGCAAGATTTATGCCCATTTCTAAAATGTAGATTTCTTTTTTTGAAAAACACTGAAATATGTATGAAGAATTTTGGACTGATTCATTAACTTTGAATAAATTCCTACAGCAAATGAGTGAAATGAAGAGAGCAAAAATAACTAGCTTAGCAGGACTCCCTATGTGGGGTTGGCTGCCTGCAGAGACATAGGACTGAGAGATCACTGATAATGCATTGTAGATCCATTTGATGGTAAACTTTGAGAAACAGAATCTTTTCAGAAGCAGATATGGCACCACCCTCCAAGTTTTATGGGCAGGAGTTGACAGTGTACACCTGAGAAACATCTGTCTAGCTGCAGCCTAGAAGTTTGGGCTTCTGTAGGAATCCATTGTGAAAAATTTTGTTTGAAAAAGTGCACCCACAACATGTATTTGAGACTGCTGCGGTCTTGAGTTAGCAGAGAAGTGTGCTAGGTGACTTAGGCACCCAAAGATGATCAGAGGGCTGGAGCAGCTCTTCTGTGAGGAAAGGCTGAGCAAATTGAGGTTGTTCAGCCTGGAAAAAAGAAGGCTCTGGGGTGACCTCACTGTGTCCTTCCAGTACCTGAAGGGGGCTGCAAGGAAGCTGGAGAGGTACTTCTAGCAGGGGTATATATTGAGAGGACAAGGGGGAATGGCCTTAAAATGAGAGAGGGAAGGTTTAAATTGAATATTAGGAAGAAATTATTCTCTGTGGGGGTGGTGAAACACTAAAATAGGTTGCCCCTAGAAGTTGTGGTTGCCTCATCCCTGGAAGCATTCAAAGACAGAGATAAGGCCCTGGGCACCCTGGTCTAGTGGAAGGTGTCCCTGGCCATGGTAAGTCGTTGGAACTAGATGATCTTCAAGGTCCCTTCAATCCATACCATTCAAAGATTCTGTGATTCTGTGAGTTGAGTCTTCCCTTTGCATTTTACTTTTGGCATGTTTGTTATCTCAGCATTTGATGTGAAATCTAGAAAACTCTGGTCTTTCTGACTTGGAGAATGAAACTTGTCAAGTTCCCTGAAGGTTTAAAGTGTGCAATATAAATATTCTTACCATACTTGGATTTTTGTAACACACTTTGTGCTTCTTCATATGTTGTTATCAAAATGTACATATACTCCAGTGGTATTATTACGTTATATTAGTGGGGATTAATGCTGCAAAACCCAATATCTGCAGCAGGAGGGCGAACCACATCATTTCAGAAAGATCAAGGGACTGCAGTCATTTACATTTGATTGGGTTTTCTTGGATGCATGTGCAGTTTCCCTGCACCCCACTGTACAGCACTTGGAGCCAGGCTCTCACCTGAAGAAGGTGGCTAATGACAGCAATTATCTATTGCTCTTTTGTCCGCACATCTACTTGGGAGCAGAACTCCTTGGCTTGGGTTAAAACAGCAGTGAGGCTTTTTTAACCACTCTGAGAGAAAAAATATAAATCATGCAAGTAGTTATGCATTCCCCACTTCATCCCTCTGGCACCCACTGCCTTGCTCTGACAAGGATGGTTCTGTGAACTACACTCAGGCAGAAGTTGTGAACAACTGGTCTTGCTGAGACTCTTCCTGAGCCTCCTTCTGTTTCGCATTCCCTCAACACCAGAAATATCTTCCCTAAGACTTCCCTAAGACTTAAGGAAACATGTTCATTGGTTTTTTTCCCCCTCTCATGATAGCATTTTCATCAAGGACCAGATGACAGCACCAAATGATGGTTGGGTCATGTGGCTTTATTCTCTGATTTGATGGTGGAAAATGGGACATACTGTATGGTGTCAGTAGGGAGAAGGGTTTGAGTGAGCAAAATGATCAAGAAGCTTCCAAACAATGAAACTACGTGATCAAAGGAGTCGTGTAATGTAGGTTTCAAATGCTCTTTCAAGCTTGTTGCTGCATTGTGTTTTAAAACAACTTTACTCATTCTTCTCTGCTGTGGAATTCTTCCTTTGTGGAAGGACTGACTTGAAACATTTCAGGTTTTTCTCTCTGTTGAATATGGGGTAAACACACAGCTAAGCATGAAGCAGTTCTTTACTAAGAGTTCCACCTCTGTGGTTACTCTATTGCTGTGATTACATTTGAGCAGCTCTAGATTTCAGTACTGTTGCTTTCATGTTTTAATTATAAGTTTTCTTAGCCACAGACCAGAACAATAGGGGGTTTTGTATCTACTAACAGTGCCTCCCCCCCACCCCCCAAAGGTTCAGCTATGAGTGAAATGCTATTAAAAGCAATATTGGTGCAGACGCCAAGTGGGAAGAGACAGCAGGCATGTAATAAAGAACAATTAATTTGTTTTACAATGAAATGTATATAAAATAATAAATTATTTTAAAACAGGTTTTCTTCTGTTTATCTTCTTTTAATCTCAATTTTCCATGAGAATAATAATAGTAATTTTCTAACTAGGCAGTGGAGACTTTGGTTCCACTTACTGTCTTAGTAATCTTGCACTGAAATGTTTGTATTTTTCAGTGCTGGCACTTAATTTTAGTAATCAACCCCTATGCATTGTCTGTCTTGAAATTTAGTACTTTCTACACCTACAGGTTTTGATAAAGGCATGCAGACTTCATTTAGTTAATGAGTATAAGACAAAAATGAGACGATGGATTTTTCAAAAGGACACACGTTTTTGTTTACAGATAAGTGAACACATTAGGTTGTGCAACAACTGTGTCTAAGTAGATGTAGAAGTAGGCATTTATGCTGGGTAAAAATTATTTTTTCTCCACGTATGCAGGCATAAGGCCCAGGTAAAAATGTAATGTTTAGTGTGTAGACAGTGCAGAATGTCCTTTGGTCAGTTACTTTATACAAACGTGTTCCTGTATTACTGTGCAGGAGGACTGATGCCTTTCCCTGGGCTTAGAATTAAAAGCCAAACACGGTTATAGGGGAAAAAAGGGTTTTACCTCGGTATTTATTTAAGGATCTTCTGGTGCACCACATCCAGGTAGAAAGCACCCCCAAATGCACACCGAAAGTGCACACCCGAAAGATGCACACCAGGATGCCCACCCCAAGATGCACACACACGATGATTTGCGTATACAGTTATAGACCTTGCACATCAGCATATCTATCAAAGATTCCCCAATGAGAGGCTCAAGAGAAGTCCCCGTCCTGAGGAACCTTCCCCCTGGATGGGGCTATCTTGGTTTACAGAATGTGTTTGGAGAGGACCTTGGTGTCTGGGGCTTACTGACCCAACTTCGGGGTTTCCAAGATGTTTAGTCTCTTGGCTTAACGGAACTTTGGGTCTAAGCTAGTTATCAGACTTGGGGAATTACAAGGATGTGGGCTAAAAGCACTAAGGATACATGCAAAGCTGTGCAAAAGGGTATGTGAAAGGGTATATGAGAGGGGTATATGAAAAAGCTAAAAATCATCATGGCATCAGACTGTAGCATTCATCATAAAAACCCAGATCTCAGCAGAATAAGATGACCTTTCCGAAAGCAAACTTGCAAGAAAAGTTCTTACATTTGAAGGCCTGTGGTTGACATTTAAAATTATGGTTAATTGTTCATCTGACCCATTTGTCTAGAAAAAATAGTACTAAATCCTGTGACATTGACAGTAGAACTTTGATCATGGGAATCCAATATTCATTGCTTGAGGGCATTTGCTTATATAAACAGGATCTATGATTGTTAATGTTCTTCTGAGTATCCTAAATCAGCATGTGGAGCATACATATTTCAGGTGTAAATACACAGCCAGAGCTTGATACTACTACTGTTGTGTCCCATTTATTTATTTGCTAAGTATTTTCATATTTTTAAAATTAAGAGTATAGATTTTTTTTTTACCAAATTTTTGCAATGGATACTTCATCACTGAAAATCAGCATTATGGTGGATCCTTTCTGAGTCTTCGCTCTATGGCAAACTGCAGTAGCAGACCTTCTGAAAAACGTGCAGGCGGATTTAGAAGAACACCTTTAATTGCTGATTCAAGTTTAAGAAGAGGCATCAGCAGCGTAATATGGCTGTACTACAATTTTCACTCCATTGGAATTCTGCTCAGTGTTTTACAGTGCCATGCATGTTCTGTTACATGGCATACACCTACACTGGCTCAACCAGCGGAAAATCAACAAAAACATGCAGATACTGGGAGAGATGCTTGAAGAAGCTGAAGAAATAGAGGTCATCTGGTGTGAGACTTCTAGGTATGCTCTTCTTTTTGTCAACAAAATGATGTAATACTTGATTTCTTTTACATGATGTCTGAATACAGATTTGTTTATAGTATTTATTGCTTTCTTGTTGATAGGAAGTTGAAGAAGGGAATTCATGTTGAATACAGGGCAGTTCATGTTAATACAAAATTTTTTTCCCTTTTCCACACCTTCAGCAAGACACAGTCGCATGGGACAATTTGAATGCTTTCCTAGTGACATGGAAAAGCAAAAGAGAAGGCCTTGCAAATAGAAATTAGTCGTTATTTGCTCATGCAAGGAAACAGCTAATACTGCTCCATGACTAGCTCAAAGTTATTAATGATACCTGAACAGTTTTATGTATCACATCATTCATGTACTTGATCATTGTTCTCTCATTGTGTTTTCTGTTCTTGGCCTGTCCGAGTTCATTTGTGGCAGAAAGCTCTTTTTGGATGCCTTTTGGTTTCTGTTTTTCTTTGTTTTAAAAATAATCATACTGCAAATCTTACACTTAGATGAGTGTTGGAGCTCATTCTTGCTTTGCAGTCTAGATCATATACATCTGACATATGACAGTACTCCACTTGCTGCAAAACTAATCTAGTAACTCCATGCTGTTCTGATTGCTTTTTGTCTCTTTTTGCCTCTCAAAGGCATGAATGTGAGGATGTTTCCTGACTCCTTAGTACTTCTTTTAATTAACTGACAGTTATTTCTCTTTTATTCAGAAAGATGAGGTGCTGGTAAAAACTAGCTACACAAGGCAGTAATAGCAAAACAATTAACTATTTAGGCTCAATTTAAGGAAAAGAAATTTTGCTCCTTTATTGTCCTTCTCTTAAATAAACCATGAGGTGGGTTTATTCTTTTGTCCACACCCATCTTTACACTTTGCTTCTTGATAGTCATCTGCAAATCAAATCCGCTGCTAAACTGAGATACTCTCTCTCCACCTATACTTAAAATAACCCTAAGAGTTGGAAGAAGGGGAGCCCAAATGATCTGTGTGTTTTCAGTCTGTGTAGTTGTCTGCAAACTGCGTGTAATTTGGTTTCACAGTACTCTCAGTGTGCCAGAGAAGAGCTAATCATGTGGGTATATAGTATATTGCTCCTAGTCCTGTCAGGCTGTATCAATGAACATGGATCTGTGCTGAGGCTTTCCACCTTAACAGAGTCCTGGAATTTGGACTGATGTAACCTCTTTGTATTGGGTGGAGGGTTTGAACTGTGAATCACCATTGAATTTACAAGGGAAAGGAAGCTCAGATACCCACTGAAGAGACTGTATTGTTATAAGGAGCTGCAGTGTTGGATATAGAACTAACTGACACACAGTCTTGAAAAGTTGAGGGTTTAAGGGAGAAATTAAATGAAATTAAGTTAATCTCTTGTATACCAGAGGCGGCTAAATAGCTTTGTTTTTATGTTTTTATTTGAAAGATATCACCTGCTGGCTGCAGAGTGGGTGGATTCAGCTTCCTTCTGGAGCCTGAGCAAATCACTTGAGGAAGATCTTGCTTTCTGCTGCATCCTAAGACAATATGGAAGGGGAGAGCATCTATGAGGTTGATTCTGGAGATGGACTGGGAGGTAGGGATGCCTGTCACTTATTTTTGTTTTCATCCCAGATGGCTGGTTACAGGAATCCCTTATCACAATGGACCTTGGAATTTACAAAAAGCAAATGTGATAAAGGTGTCTACAGTTCATTGATTGTATTTTGTCATTTTACAAGCAGTCAATAAAAATTTTTCAAAACAGCTGTGTCTTAGAGGAAGTGGTGTATGTAGACAGTGCATGTTTTGAATGTTATTTAGAGTCTGAGATGTCGCCAAGCTAATACAAACCCTAAATACCTATAATAAAAGTAAAGCCTTTTTTCTCTTTCTTTGTTTCACCTTTTTCTGTGTCTCACGCACCAACTGTATAGCACACACTGTTCTGTTTGTATTTTTTAACTGGACAACAGAAAATTGAATGAAATGATATTGACTCCGTTTTCTATACTAGTGGCCATGTGTAGATGGACACTTTTCACTGATCTAAAAGAAAGAGTCTTTGTTCTTATTTAGCTACAAATTCTACACGTGTCCTATGACAAATTAGGTCATGTCATTGCCGTGGTTTATAATTTTCATAGTAGGATGAAAAACTTCTCAGAGAGAGTAATATTACATATTTCTACAGGCCTGCTGATTTTGTCTGTAATGCAGGGGATCTTTGATAAGGTGCTTGGGATAGACCTGTCTCTTTTAAATTCCTGGTTTAACACAGCTGCTTCTGAGACTAACCAAGCAAACATCTTCAGTTTGCAGAACACCTTGAACTGCCTAGGTCAACTCACTGTTGAACTCAGAAATCTAAATGTTATGGGAAAGAATGAGGCTCTACATTAAAAGGTTGTAATAACATAAGACTCGGCGTGCTGCACATCTGTTTGATGGTTTAGATGTTTTCCTGTAACTGAATTGTAATCATGAAGATTCATTTTTTTCTGAGTGTACTGTGTTTGTCCTAAGATACCTTCTTTTGTGTTTAATACTTTTGTAATTTTTTCCTGGGCCCTAGATGTATCAGCATTACTGTTTAGTAGTAGGAGCAGTTTCCACAGTGTTACCCCTGAGTTTCCTTCACATGAATGAGTTGCTTCCAGACACCCATCAGTTGGGCTGACATGCAGATATGTATTCCTAAGCAGTTTACTTTTTTCTTTGATATAGAAACTCGTGGTTCCAGTTAGTTTTAAAATTTCTGATAATACTCCTCAATAATTATTTCGTCTTAGTAATAATTTTTCATAATAAATTTTAATAAGAAAAATGGAAGTAATGAGGCTCAAATTATGCCTTTCTGCTAGGCAAATGAAGAGTAACAGAATATCAGCATTCCCTTCGACATTCTGAGCATTTGTGTTGCCCTCTCCCAAAATCTTGGAAACAGCTGGAGCCATTGTTATGATGGTTACTCTCAAGCACTAGTTTAGGCCTTTTCACTGTGTGCTTCAGTCATTGGATCTCTGCTGCATCTTTGTCATGGATTTCATGCCAATTTGAGCATGGAGAATTAGTTTCAGAGCTGAGGTCACTGACAGTTTTGTATCCCAGTCCTCCTTGAGTTTGACCTTTTTTGTTACAATAAGTTACTGCCCTTGATCCACATTTTTCTGATTTATGTAGGCAAGAATGAGTATGTACATTTAAGTATGCAGAATGAATAGCCATTTTTTTCTGGCTTGTCCTCTTTATTATTTGGATTCTGACCTAAGATTTTAAACTCTTCAGAGAAAATTTACAGTTTTAGGGAACAGAATAGATTGTCATTCACATAAGTTGAATAGAATTACTGGCATGAGAACAAAATCTGATCTTGCACATGCTAGGGCCATGCTTCCAGGGGCTTGTCAGTATTTCCAGCGTACATTTATGTATAGTTGTTTTTTGGAAAAAGTGTGCTTGAATGAGTAATAGTAACCACAGCATACTATTTCATGTTTTGTCAGAAAGCAGGTGATGTGAATTCCTGGATAGCTGCTCAAGTGAAAAAAATTCCTTGCTTCATCCCTTGTAAACAAAACAAAGGTAAATCAAAAGAAGCTAGCCATAAAATCCTGTTCTGAAAGTAGGAGAAATGGGTAAGAGTGATCACTCTGTGATGATCAGCCCATGAGGCATTCTTACCTGATGAGCAAGGGAAGTATCGGAAACTCACGTGTTTTAAAATCAAGAGCAACTAAAACTTTTAATGTAGCTTTGCTGAGTTTCTTGGGCTCTCTTTGTCCTGCTTTTACTTATTTCTAATTTTGATGTCTACTGTTCGTGGAGCCAAATTAGCAATTTTTTCAGTGTTTTATGGAATGTGAAGTAAATAAAAGTGTGACTTTGAAATAAAGTAAGTATCTTGTGGAAGATAAAGGGCATGCATGCTTTCTGAGATAGTGTTTAACAAAGCCCGTGTTCATCCTATATATATGTTATAAATGCAGACATCTCTTGAGATATGTACAGATCAAGCACAGATGTATGGTTAAAATTAGGCTGATTTCATGTCTGAATTATGATACATCAGAGATCTGAGATGAAACAGAAATGTGCCCATTTTCAACATGTACAGAACATGTCAAACAATTTATCAGCATGATGGAATCACCTCCCAAAACCAAAGTATATTTTGTTAATTCCAGGTCTGTGGTCTCTGATGTAAGAGCTTCTTGGGAACATAAAGTTTTCCTGTAAGACTGCATGAGTTTGGGGGTCAAAAGACCTTAAAAATTTTTTGGCCATTGTCAGATACAGAAAACATATTAACAAATATAATACCCCATATTTCATTATTTCCTTAATAGAAAACAAGGCCACTATTTTCAGGAACCCAAAGTAAGGCTCTTCCCCTCATTTTAACTGCAGAAAAAGTACGTGGATTTTCATGGGTGTGGGTGGCTTGTAACTCTCCATAATGCCAATAAAAGCTCAGAAATTATGCTTATAGACCAAGTAAATCAATTTGATACTGTGAAGTTATGGACTTAACTCTGACTTGGTTTAAAAATCAGCCCTAATATTAAAAGCAGTTTAGGTAGCTGTGCTGTGGGCATTGTATCTTGTCGTCTTCACTTAATAATACTTCATAGGAGGTTTTGAATACCTCTTAAATGATGCACAAAGAGGAGCAGAGCTGTTTCCCCTAGCCCTTAAAGCCAAACTCAGTGAGTGTCCTTACTCACTGAGGCAAATAGTCCTTACTCAGCAGGCAAATAGTCTGCTGCATAAAGCCACCCTAAACATGGTGAAGAAGAGACAGGGCTGTGATTCTTCACTGTGCAGTGCAGTAAATACCTATTACAGCTGGCCTAGAACAGATGGGTACCTCTACTACTTTAAAGCAAAGACTTCATAGCTTAAGTTGCTGAGGAGGAATGTGTGCCTTTCCCCAAATGCAAGAACTCCATAGTGAGGTGACCTTGGCTGGCTGCCAGGTGCCCAGCAAGCTGCTCTCTCACTCCCCCTCTTCAGCAGCACAGGGGAAGAAAGTAAGAAGAAAGGATAATGAGACGACATCACTCACCAATTACTGTCACAGGCAGAATGGACTTGACTAGAGAAAGTTTAATTTATTGCTAATTAAAAATATAGAAAGTTGGTGACAAAAAAAAATCAAACCTCTAAAACCACCTTCCCCTTGCCCCCCTCTTACCCCAGACACAACTTCCCTCTTTCCTTCCTAACTTTTCTGCCACCTTCTGCCACTCCTAAATAGAGCAGGGGGGATGGGGAATGAGTTGCTCTCAGGCTATAACATTTCATCTCTGTTGCTCTTTCTCCTCATGCTCTTCCCATGCTTCAGCATGAGGTCCCACTCAAGGAATACAGTCCTTCATGAACTGTTCTAACATGGATCCTTCTCTACTGCTTCAGTATGAATCCTTTCCGTGGGGTACAGTCCATCAGGAATGTGCTGCTCCTACAGGCTACAGTTCTTGCCTGAAAACCTGCTTCTGTGTGGGCTTCCTGCATGGGCCATGGTTCCTGTCAGGAGCCTGCTCCAGCCTGGGCTCTCCAGGGGCTGCAGTTTCCTTCGAGGCACCTCCTCATATTCTGGTTTGGTGTTCTCCATGTGCTGCACAGTGAATATTTGCTCCACTGTGGTCCTCCATCGGCTGCAGAAGGACAGCCTGCATTGCCATGGCCTTCTCTACTGGCTGCAGTGGAATTTCTGCTCTGGTGTCTGCAGAACCTTCGCGCCTTTCTTCTTTGCTGACCTTGGCCATCTGCAGGGCTGGTTCTCTCCCATGTTCTCATTTCTTTCTCACAGCTGCTGAACAGGTTTTTTACCCTTTCCTAAGTATGTTATCACAGAGGTGCTACCAGCATTGCTTGTGGGCTCACCTTGGGCTGGCAGTGGGTCTGTCCAACATGGGACAGCTTCTGGTGTCTTCTCACAGAGCCCAACCCCTGCCAAAACCTTGCCCTGAATACATACGCTTGCAGTAATTCCAGAGCAATATGCTGCTTCAAATGTATTCCTTATAGATTTGATGCAATTCTTCGAGGGTATTGACATTAAGTGACTACTTTGATATGTACCGAAAAAAGTGATCACTAAATCAGGCAATGTAGTATTATCTGTATTTAGAGATGTTTCTTCAGAAACTTTTAATCCTTTTAGTTATGGAATGATATGACTATTAATTAAAAGTGAAGATCAAGCTCTATTATTGTTCTGCTTTCATAACTTGATTTTCAGCATTTAATCCTATTTGTTTTGGCCAACATTCTGCCATGTATTGGTGTATATTTAGAATCAATAGCATACCACGTTTTAATTTGCTCTCTGAACTGTATTTTAGTAAGAACCTGAAGATTTGCTGCTGCACAAAAGGTATTACAGGGAAGAGACTGGGGACGGGTCAGATAACTTCTGTCTCTCTGTTGCGTTGTTGATATTATGCCAGATCTGATTTTGGCCTGTTGTTTTCACTTGTAGCTCTTGTTCAAGTGAAAAAATCCTTCCTGCATGTTAGCAAGGCTGCAAGCCAGTTGCTATGGTATTCAGCATTCTTTTTTTATTTTTAACCAATCGTCTGGCTTTTGTAGTGATTCAGCCCAGAATAAGAAATTGGTCACACAGGCTAGAGCTGTATCAAAAGAGCAGATATTTTTGGCTTGAAGAATCTGGAGAGGTTGGGAGAATGGCAGAATTTGAGTTTCAAGAAAATACCAGTCTATGTATATGGTATATATTGTGATGTGTTACTGAGTGCTAGTAATGGTGGTAAAAGGCACCAGTTCTTTTTCAGGATGATGGTAAAAATTGAATGACATCTAATTTCTCCATACTGCTTTAGGTATCAGTAATTCCTAGCTAAAAAATTATTAGGTTTTTAAATTCTGTATCCATGTTTGATTGTTTTTCATTGTGTTACTAAATGGTAGTATGTTTCTGACAGGTTGTTATTTGCACACAGAGAATTGCCAGACTGATACTTGTCTGCTCAATTTTAGTGTTGCTGTTTGGCTGATCAGAAAATTCTGGACAACTGCTAGATAATCTATAAGGATTTTAAAGTTCTAATTATGCTGACATGTAGCTGGCAGTGCTACAGGGATAAAGGAAAGACAAGATAGAGAGATGTATATTGTGACAGATGAACTATTCAAAAAAGGAGGGCGGACTTTTGCTGGTCTTCTGAAGGTTTTAAGCTTCTTGGCTTGAAGGCAAGGTAGTTCTCCTACCCACCCAGTCTGCTAGTGTATCAGCAGGACAAATAAAAGACAGAGCTTGTTTTACACAAAGCAACTTCCTGCTGAACTCGTGCCTATATCAAAAAATGAAACTTTTAGATTTAAGTTTAGAAATGACATTTGTAAAAAACAGTGCTACATACTAAAAGTCCATCAAGATGTAGACCTTGATACACCTGATAAGTACACCCTTGTGGACTATCTTAATACATATTTGAATATGGAAATGACTAGACAGAGAAAGGATTTCCTCTAGGAATGTTTTTTGTCTGTGTGCTCTGTACAATAGAGGGTCACAGTCCTTTCCCTGTGGATAGCAGGATATTCTGACGAAGCCTTTGCCTTTTCTTCCCAGAAGTGTCATGAGAGCTTTTGTTTGCTTGTCCCGGAGCCTGATGTGCTACCCCATCATTTCTGTATGCAGGTAATAATGTCCCACTGTGGACTAAAGTGCTGGCAGTGAATAACAATAACTGCTCTTGCTGTGAAGAAAACCACCTCCTAGTTATCAGGGGTTTGACTAAGAACAGTAACTAAGTGATGAAGTTGAATCTTGGAGAGGCTTTAAATGGTGCTGGTAGAGACCATGAGCTTTTAGACATTCGTAATAGCTCTGTTTCAGTGTTTGAATTCCTCACGGTCACTGGACACCCAGGTAAACCTCACTGTGCGGCCACCAGAATGGTAAAGCAGAATAGTAAAGCTCTGATGTTCAGGAATCACAGGTTTCCAAGCATGTGATACATGACTTTGCAGGAGATCAAGATGAAGATTTGCATCAGCTCGACAAACAATGAAAAATCCAACTTCCCAGATAGTACCAAAAAACCCCAAAGCAAACCCGGAACAAACTAAAAACCAGCAGAGCTTCAACCAGTCATGTCACAGGAAACTAAAAGGAAGAATAAAACTCTTCCTTGCTTATAATAAGGAGTAAGTATTAATGTATTGCACTGGGATTCCTTTATCCTAATAAGTAGAACATGGATTTTTTTCCCCATTGACTGTTTAGCTAAAGAGGCTAAAGTCTTTTTAGGTCAGTTATTAATTTTTCTTTATGTCAAATCTATGCTTCAAAAAATATTCATGGGATAATCTCCTATGTTTTTCAGTGAAGCAAAAACCCTAGAAAATTCTGGGTGGATCAGGAAATGTATTTTGAGTTTATGGGTTTGGATGGTCAAATTTAACACATGTGGTGTTTCACATTTATTTGTTGCCACTGGATGCATGAGTACATAAAAACCATACATCGAGGAGATGGTTTTTAAGCATGCTCTCTTCTTACAAATGTGATTTTAATGGCAGAGTTCACTGATACTTTATCTTCTGGTATTTTCAGTTGAGATTTTTATTGTTATATGAGTTTTTTTATTGTTTATTAGTGGTTTTTAACTTACTTTAAAGAACTGTATGCTAAATTGCAAGATACATTCAAATGACCAGCAGTCCTTATGGCATGAGAATATAGCAGATGCTTTTGCATTGTAAGAAACATGGGATATTTTATCCTGATTTTTCAGGTATAACTAAATTTGTAGATACAAGAGGGGGAGCAAAGAATGAGAGTTTGTTTTTCTTGGACATAGCCTTTTGGTGGCATGCATTTAAAATGTATGGAGGGCACTTAGGAAAAGTAAGGCTAGTTTGTAACCATTCTGGGTATTAAAACACCATGGAAGACATCCTGAAGGTGATTATAAAATCAAAATATTCATAAGCACACTGCCATTATATTAGTGACAATTATTGTCCCTTGTCTGGATTTTCACTTGATATCAGGGATATAGTGACTTTATTAAGGGATGATGCTTTGAAATGTAAATGTGGAAAACCTCAACAAATGGCTTCTAGAGAAATAATAGAAATACGACTTTTGAGAGTTCATGTATAATTGTTTGCTGCAAATAAATGCTTAGATTAGTTCTTCGAGTGGTGGAATAGATGATCTAGAAATAACTTAATTTGTTCTTGATTCAAGAAAAATCAATTATATCATTTAAAATGTGTTGAGTATCTAAAATTCTTAAGCCAGAAAGCTGACAAGAATATTCAAACTCTTGAAAGCAATTTCTGCAGTGGCCCTTGCATTTTAATACTTTTTCAAGAACATTTATACAAGATATTTATTTTGGTTGGTTTTTGGGTAACCCCTAAAGTACGTGTATATTCCTATATGACTTCACCTGGAAATTGCCTTTGGCTAATAATTCCTCATATCTACTTGCCACCTGGCTTGTGAGGCAAGTCATAAACAGTGGGATTTCATTTAGTAGAGCTCTGCTTTTTTAAGCGAAGTGCAGTGTGAGAGATGGGAAGTGTACTTATATTTGGTTATATAAAGAATACTCTGTGCTCTGATGAGTTGTTCAAAGCCATGGCTTGCTCCGTGTTGCTTTGCTAACCATTCACGTGTTGCAGACGCAGACTGATAGTTCTTCACTGCTTATGCTGAATCCGCAAGTGATGACGTACGCCAGTCCCTTACTGGTGTAAGTTTTGCACCTCCACTGATTTTGGAAATTATGTATTAGAGATGTGATGTCTACACACCCAGAGAACTTGCCTCATTTCCACCAAAAGAATACTGTGGGCTTGATTCAGATTCACTGTTTATTAAAAGTACTGCTTTTAATAGTGCGAGTATAGGTAGAAGGAAAACTCTAATGAGAGAGTGTGGTGCATGCAAATACACACCTGAGTAACTAGCTTGAATGGATTGCTGCTGTCTGGTCTAGATTCACGTAATGAAAAATGCCTTAATAAAAAGAACTGCTTTGATACAGCACTTCATCTTTCTGAATTTCAAAGCTCTGCAAATTTAAATATAAGCATGTGTAAATAAGCATTGAAATCAACCCGGAATGTATAACAGATATTCTTTTTTCCCTACTCAGTGCTTGTATGTATTTGCTTTCTGATGTAACTCTTAGAAAAGAAAGGCTTTTGAAAAATGAAAGAGGCAAATTAAAATGGAGAAGAAATTTCTTCATGGGTCTATAAGGTTTTTCTCTTTGGTTATACAGACCTGGAATGAGGCTGATACTTCTAACTGCTTTGGTTTGAATACCAATATTAATATAAAATCCGGTTCCTTAATTTCCCCTCCTCATATTCAGATGATGGACATACAGTTTATTTCTATGAAATAGAGCATTTTATTTATATGCTTGTGTGATTTTTTTTCCTTATCACTTTTTTCTTTTTCATTAGGAAGATCCTGCCTTTAAAAGGGAAAGAGCACCTGTTCTCTAGATCCTGTAGAGTGATTTTGTGGGCTCCATTTTAAATTTTATTGACAGAAGCAGCTAATGCTTCTGCAAACTGCTTCAGCAGGCATTCTGTTGAACTGTTGATGGAGGGTAAATTGATTAATCTGATCTGAATCCCTTCAACAGCTATACAGTGGTTCTCACATTAAGGAATTTTCAAGGTACTTAATTATTTCAGTGACTTAGAGCAGGGCTGGTAATTCTAAAGTTGGTTTCTACTTCTTTGGGGTTATGAGAATGAGAGAGGAAACGCTCTTGACTCTCAGCTAATTTCAGTGATGTAAGTGAATATAGGAGCTAGAAAGATCTGGGCTGCAGTTGTAACTTATGTTTTTAAGTCTGGGAATGTCCACTGAGAAAGTCTTTTTCTATTACTGAAAGTGATTGGGAGAACAAGGTGCTTGCTTGCTTATAGGGTCAGCAGTTTTGTTCCTGCTTGAAAATTTATCCTTAGATGAGGAGAGTTTTCACCATTTTTGTCTTGAATTTCTTTGTTTTTTAGGGAAAGCTATAAGGAAGCTTGTGCGCAAGGCGACTCTGGTGGCATCTAGAATCCTCAGATTTCCTTGACTGAATCCATCTGGGTTTAGCCCTAAATATAGTAGACAAGCTGCACTGCTTGCACTGATAAATTATATCTTCCAAATGATAGACCAAGGTACAGTCATGTATACTAACCATTTTTGATGTCATTTGACTCTTGATTCTGTTGCTTTTTGGGTAGTTGTGACAGTACAATTTGTCCCCATTCTTGTGGACTATCTTTTCACCAGTGCTCTCAAAAAAAATTAATTGAAAGAGACTTCTGGCCTGGCTCTGGCATTTGATGTTGACAGCTCCTTACAAGTCTGCAGCTTGGTGGGAAACTTAGCCTCTCATGAGATTCACAAACTTGCCTTCAGTGGCAAGACAATGGGATTGCTGGCAACACAACTTTATTTGGTTTTACTACCCATGGAAAAGTGCAAACCTAAATCAAAACTCTGCTTCCTTTTTGACACATTTTATCATTTTACTTCGCATGCTCAGCAATCATAAAATGAAAACAGGCTATATTCTAACAAAGCATAGATTTTGAGTATAAAATATCATCTGTATTATCCAAAGGAAAAAATAGATCAGTAAGTACTATTATAAATGATAGTTAATAATTAGGTTTCTGTATCTGCTTTGATATCTCAGCTAGCTGTTGGAATGAGCAAGCAATCTCAGTGCCAACTGGCTGCTTTCTGAGGTCAGAACTTCTCTTTGCTTTTTTGTTTTGGATGGGAAAATACTCTGTTTCCTACCTGTGTCTTTTCTGAACTACAGGGACATAACTTTCATAATATAGAATGATACCAGTTTAAAGATGTTTTTGGAATGGCACTGTTAGTTTACATTTTAAGACTTTGGTATCCAGTAGAGTATATCACTCTATTTGGATTGGCCATAACACCTAAAAATTAGGACTGTTTAAGTGGGATTTTTTAAAATGTCTTATCTGAGCATGACATCAAAGGAATATTAATCCAATTTCACAGACTATTGCAATTTCAACTTTTATATAGTTTAGCTATTGAGTTGGGAGACTTTAAAGCTGTCTTCTCTTTTGCTCAAAGATGGGGGGGATGCTTTCTGTGTGTATCTTCTTGGTTCCTTTGTGCTCCTGGTTGGGCTGCAGCTGTTCGCTGCCTCCACCTTGAAATGCTGAGCTTTATCCTTATTTTGGTGTTGTGCCAAGAGAACAATTCCTTCCAATGGCTTCTTCCTACTGCACTAAGTACTTGAGAGAGAATCTGGGTTCTCCAGTGAATAGTTGCTCAGATTGGCTGGTGCATTTGGCCCCTTGCGAATGTCCATGTCATGCTGAGGGAGATCCTGTACCAACCACAGACTGAACCGTCAGCTGACCACAGTAAAAGGTCACAGTCAACTTGTGCATTTTATATGACTTGCAATTTGCTGCAAAGCATCTGTTTTCTTTTGTCTGGCAAAAGAATATTAGATTTAAAGAATGGGTGCCACTGGTGTTCAGCCTTGCAAATTTGGTCTATAGATGATTTTTCTTTTGACTGTAATTGTTTTGAAATATATGTATTTGCTAAGAGGTTAATGAAAGGTTTCAATAGTTTTCCTGCCTAATTTGTACAATACAGGAAATAATTGAAGAATATGTCTGTCTTTTCAACTGACAGCAACGGGTCACACTTTTGGCACCCAGATAATTGGTAACTTTTCTATGTGTATCTCTAGTGGAACAGGAAGATGAGTAGATCTTTTTCTGCTGGGGTTTGATGCAGTCTATGATATGCAGCTGGCTGTAGTGGTCTGTGTCAAATTCTTCCTTATCTTGTCCACTGCCAGGTTTTTGTGATAAGTCTTTATTTTATATCTATCTGTTCAACATCTGGGCAGGTCAAAGCATTTGAATCATAGAGTCACAGAATGGTTTGGGTTGGAAAGGGCCCTAAGGATCATCGAGTTGCAGCCCTCTTGCCATGGGCAGGGACACCTTCCATTAGAATGCGAAGTAAATTAATTTTCTTAGTTCTAGGAAATTCTGATGGTATTTTACGGTGAGTTTAAGTTATAAAATATTGTGCTTCTGTCTTTATTTGCAGTCCTTAGGAAATTTCTGACTGCCAGTAAAATAATTTCAGAACAGAAAAGGCCTTGAGAAAGGTTCCTTTTCAAGAGAAAAAGTGGGCACTACATTGCGAGTATCTGGGAGCTGGCAAGAAAATGAAAGCTAACCATATGCTTTGGCGTGAGGCTCTAGTTTAATGTCTGGTCTGGAAGTGCTGGGTGTGGACAGGCTATCTTCCAGCCCCTGATAAATGAGAGAAGAGAGGATGGCTTAGGTTCTCCTTAACCCCACATTGCACTAAGACTACAGCATAAAGTTCTGTTAGCATAGGTAGTACTACAACAGTAGTGAAATGCTGAAGATGGTTTTAAAATCCAGTTAATAATTGAAAGGGTTTTAATAGTCACTAATTGCAGAATTTAGAAATACCTGACACCCAGGGACACTGCTACTGTTAAATGAGAAACGTGTTTAATGAAGTTAAGCAGTGAAAAGTTGGAAGTTTGCTCATGTTTTTTGTAATCTGCTTTTGCATTTGGCTGTATAATCACAGGCTGATTTTATGTTGGCTTAGTAGTCACTCAGTGAATTAAATTACAGAAAGGTATCTTGAAAAGTATTAATGGCAAATGAATTTCTTTTGTGATTGTTTTTCAGAGCTTGATCCATAAAGTTTCCCTTCATTTGAGAGGTCTTCATATATAACTAAAGTTTTTAAATTGAGACTCAAGATGCTCCAGCTGGATACTAGCTGAAGTTAAAATGTGATGATATACAGATCATGCTATTAGCTCCACTTCTTCAGTGTGGATAAATATCATGGAATATTTATCTGCAAGTAGAGGATGCAGATTTCAGTGTTCATTGGAAGAAATTTCTGGGTTGGTTTGGGAGAGGATTGGCTGTACTAATGTAATAAGCACACACTGAGACAGACCTTAGAATGTAAAGGAGATAAATTTTTTGTTGTTTATTCTGCCTTGCTCTGTTCAAGCAGTGACTATAATGCAGTGTTTTGTGGTGTTTGCTTTTGTAGTGGTTCGTTTTCTCTCCCTGCATGCCCATTTGGAAGCAGAACAACCATGGCTAGCAGCTCAAGGGCTGGTTCTTCAGCAGCAGCACACTGATGGGAACTTTATGTACGCTCAGCACTGTAACATCACTGAGCACATGCTCACTGTGCTGCTATTTAATGCTGCTCAAGCTGCTTCTGACAAGATGATGTACTGGCACATCAGCATCCTGTATTGGTACATCATCAGGAGACAGCATGATCAGTAACCACGTTCCCTTGCAGGGCTGTGGTTATAAATACACCTCAGGAGGAGATCACTGCTTAGCCCTCTCTTCTTGCTCTTTCAAAAAGACATTTTCACTGTCCTGTGTTATGGAGAAGGTGCTGACTCAAACAGTGTTATACTATACATTTAAAAATTCCAAAAACCCGATGTGCTGTCACATGTCTTTGATATGCAGTGCTATGGTTTTTGCCATTAAAATGTACAGGTTTGACAAATAATGAATTTACATTTCTGGCAATTTACATGCTTTGCACTGCTCCCTTGTTTTAGAAGTTAAAAGTGAAATACTTGGAATTTCTTGGGGCAAGTAGGTCATTCCAACCTTTGAAGAAGACACAGAAAAGCTTATATCCAATATAATATTTTATTGTATTTTATTATATTATTTGATTTTAGTGTTTTCTGTTAGGGTTTTATTTCTTCACCTATTGATGTAATGAAGCCATTAGTGAGTTTACAGTGGGGCAGCAATTAATAAAGATTAGTTTAAATATTAACATATAAAAAAGTTATCTGCCGTTTACTTGATGGGAGAAGTCACGATTAAAGAATTAATATGATGATCAGATAGCACTTGTGCTCTTCGAAGTTTTAAATACTGCGTGAGCAAAATTTAAAAAGTGGTAATTGGTTTCAATAGCTGATGTACCCTTAATATAGAAATCTAAGCAGCTAAGCTAATTTCTGCTTTCAGAAGTTGTGTAGAGTCTTTGCATGTTTTGTGTTGCAGGTAGTCTGGACATGCTCTAGCTCAGACTAAAATATGAGAAACTGAGCAGCTGATGCTATTTTGCATCAGTTATTTTTAAACCCTCTTACAACTACGCTTTGCAACTTTTTGTTGTGGGGTATTTGCCAGTATAATTTACCTTGCTTGCTCTAATAATCCTAGTTAATATATTGTTGCTCGATTGCTCTGCAGTGGGGACATGCTTCTTTTCTGATTATTATGGGGATTCAGACTAAAGCATATGATCAATAAACATGTGGCAAAGTAAACATAGTGAAATGAACAAACAATAGAAGTGAAAACACAACAAAAAAAGTGCCAAACCCCAGAACAGAAGCCCTCTCTCAATCTAAAATTGAAAAAACCTCAGGTCAGCTTCTCTCCATTTCCTAAACAAAATCAATGCACACACACGAAGCAGTGTATCCTTTCTATAAAAGGTCTGGTTCTGGAAATGGGTGTTCAGGGGTCACTGAGCTGTGCTTTCTAATGCTATCAAACATTCTGCTGAAGGGAAAAAAACCCCAAACCCTAAAAGAATTATTGAAGGAGGTCTGCATTCTTTCTGTTGAATTTAATTACAGATTTAGAATATGTTTATTCAGGTTTTACCCATTGACCTTCATGACTGATAAATTTGCAAACAAACATTCCATATACAAGGTAACTACTTTTGTTTCTGTTAAGACTGATGAACAGAAAGGCAGTTATGTTTAAATCATTAGGATGTCTATGCATATATTCTTCAGTGTTGTTTGCCAGCATTTTCACTGATCCTACAACATCAGTAAAAGGCTGTGTAAGCTCACAATATCTAGTCTTTGTTTACAGTGTGTTACAAATAATTTTCATGCTGCTTCTGCTGTGGTAAAAGTAAAATTGGGATGTTGCCATGCTACTCAGTAAAAGCTCGGTGCCCTAGGGGCACTGATTTATAAATTGGTGGAGTTCATTCACACTGTTCTATATATCAATTAATTCTAATTTAAGCATAAAACCTGTTAACAAAAACTTGCCTTTCAATTCGGAAGTAACAGAAGGTGCAGGTTAAACAGTGGATCATTGCTAAGTGTGAGCCCTAGGATAGTCTATGGTATTGGTGGGGGTTTTTTGGACTTTTTTTATTCCTTTTTGTTCCCAAGGGCCCTTACTCTTCCCTTAGAGTTATCAGAGTCCCATGGCAATAGTAGCTCCTGTGGAGCACCAGCTGGGGCTCCTCGCAGCCTCCACTGCCGGCTTATTTCTGATACCTTCTTGGCACCAGAACTGGCTGAAACCACACTGTTCTTGGGACACTCTCCTTGAGTCAAGCTGTTACAACACCTGGTGTCAGTATGTGGAAGAAAAGCAAAAGAAAACAAAAATTGTGGGTGTGGAGAAACGAGAAGTCTGTCATTGCACTGAGCATTGTGTCAGCTTGCTGCTTTGTTTCTGCTGCATTTGCAGCAGAACAGAAGCTCAATGTGCTTATTGATGTCTCTCAAGTACTACAAATCCTTATCTTTCTTGTCTGTTGTTTAATTCTTAATCATTTGTAATGAAATATTCAGCAATCTAGTCCATGGAATAATACTTAGCTGATCTGTTTTCTCCACAGCAAAAAACTAGCCCAACCCAAAACCTCATCATATGCAGATATTACAGTTACATAGCTCACGGAATTCTTCAGCTGATTTTTCCATTTGTTTCCTATTGATATGACCAGTAATATATTGGATTTTAATCCAGTTTGTAGAAAACTATTTTATAAACAAATGTGTTATCTAGGAAAATGAGCATCATTTTATCAAAACTTATATCAGCACTTTTATCAAAACTTAGTAGGTATGAACCTCCTAATAAAATACCTGTAAAGCAGGGAAAGAAAAGACTGCTGTGGAGATGTAGTTCGATTAAAATGTTTTGGTAAAGAATCCTTACTTATTTTAAAGAAAGCCACAGTGGGGACTTTTCTCCTGTGCTGATAAGAAACTGGGAAGTTTTCATATTGCATTCAAATGTGTGATGTGCAATGAATTAGTTATTAGCTATATCTCCTTGGGGCATGTGCACTATAAATAGCTTTTTCATGTCTGTGGCTTTATTCTGCTCTGCACTGTATTCTGGAATTGAAGACCAGAGAGACCAGAGTAAAATGCCTCCATTCAGCTTCAGTCTGAAGCAGTGCACATAATACAGCTTTGGATATTGCAGATCAAGGTTTATTTATTTTTATGGTACACAAGAAAATAGAGGACTCCTTCATTTACTGACCCTTAATTTTTCAGAGTCCCAGGAAAAACAAAACACCCGTTGTTTGTATTACATCTGATTGTTGCCAACAACAGCAAGAAGGGGGAACCTAGGTTTAATTATTGAGTAAGAGCTATAATAGTATTGGTTAGCGTGGAAAAAGGCTTTTTACTTAGGTCTGTGAAAAGCCCTTCCTGTGAAGCCGGGTATCAGCTGGATTGGCTTTAAGTTTTGCCATAGTAGCAAGTACAAGTGAACTGGGGCCATAAATTAGTTCACAACTTTGGGCTTTGAAAATCAATCTGATTATAAACCCAGAAGCCCATGCTCTTTTCTGTGCTACATGAATTCCGGCATGTTGTTCATCTAGAGTTTAGTTTTGTAAGAAATAAGAGAGGCCACTGTCCTTGCTTAAAACGTACCCAACTTTTACATTAAACAACCCAGTGGTCTGCCCTGGATAGCACCTTGCAGTTACCAGAATCTGGAGGTGTTAAAATTGCTATGAGCTTAGCTCTCTACCTTTTTATTCAAAATTCTTAGAAATCTAGGATTATACCCTATGTATTACTCTTTCACCGTTCCAGATGGGAAAGTGATCACCCTAAGGAAACTCCATGTTGATGTTTATAAAAGCTGTAGCTACTTTTTCAGTGCTGGAAATAACAGTTTGAACAAAAATGCTTTTCACCATGTTTTGACCATTTCCTTGATTTTTTTAGGTCTTCCAGGACTATTCATAGTTGTGTTAGTGTACAGAATACATCAGTGAAGGACTCTGTGGCAATCTCTTCCACACAGCCAGGTCCCTGCCACAGCAGCCTGGCTGCTCATACTGCCCTTCGAGCTGTGAACGTCTGGTGAAGAGTCTCGGTGTGTAAGGTGGCAGCAGCAGCCTTGCTTCTCAGTTGGGTAGCAGTGACTTTCACATGAGGTATTGTGAGAGGAGTTTGTGAGTCAGTTGTGCAAGGAGGATAAGAGTGTGCAAGGAGACATCCCCAAAAGATTCACCTGCTGCCCTGTGGCTTCCAGTATTGCTAAGTCCTCAATAATCTATCATTTTTTATTCCTCTTCAGTGGCTACACAGTTCATGGGTCAGTGCTAGCTGTGTAAACCTCAAGAAAATGGAAATGCCTGTAGCACATGGCACATAGAGGTTTCTGAAAAAACGTGATGCAGATTCTGATTTGAAACACAGGGTCCCAGAGTGCTTCAGTATGCAAGTCATAAATGCCTTGGCTTAAAGTCACCCAATTCTGACTTAATTCTGGTTGATGTGGACTCAAACTCTGGGTGAATCTGTGGAGCATCTTGAGCTGTAGATGTGTTCAGATTCTTAGCAAATTCCTGATCCTATGCTGAGCTCCGTGTGGAGATGACTTCTGAGTGGCCACCTTCTTTGGTAATGCTGTAGGACAGGGGAAGAAAATGGCAGGAGTTGAGTGGACACTCTGCCCCTGATGAGGCACTTTGGAAACTGACAGCTTTTAGTTTCAGGCTTAGACCGGGGGCATTTGAAGGCACTGGTTCTGGTTTTGCTTTCTACCAGGTGAGAGGCAAAGCTCAGTTGGGACTTTCAGCATCCTTGCTCTGAACTGAGACCTCAGCCTGGGTAGTGATGGACAGTCTTCCAACAGGATCTGTGCTACCACCACAGCAGCTCCAAGTATATCCTGTATCAAATGTTCCCCCAGCCATTCCACACCAATTGCATTGTCATTTGTCATGCTCTGTGTCCCCGGCCTCACTGGAGTGTGGCACTTTGTGGCATTAAAATATTTCTTTACATCTTGATAACTTGAAGTTCAAATTACTACCATGCAGCCAGGCCCCAAGAACTGAGTCGGGGAGAGAATAACGAAGGTGAAGGATGGCCTTTGAGTAAGTAGCTGCAGGGTAGGGAGGTCAGCAAGAGTGCTTAGCCACTCCTCTTGTTACATTATTGAGCCACGTACTTGTTTATTTAGTTATTCAGTAAAATGGTATAAGGCAAAACACTATATTGCTTTACACTAGCTGCAAATTTTCTCCTGAAGTGAAAAATAGTAAGTACAGGTTTAAAATTCATAAAATATTTTCACATATTATGGTATATTTTAGAGTGATCTCACATGCAGCCTTGGAGGGATATATCATAAATACAATTATTATTATCCTTTATGCCAGAATGACATTGACATTGTTTGAGATTCTCATGAATAGCATAGCTCCAGTGAAGGAAATGGACAGACCTGGTACCTTCTGTTTTAAGTTGTCAAGGTTGGCTGAATTCTCAGTTAATTTAAAACCCTGTTTTATGGCCTCCATTACACAGGTTTCTGCTCCCTCCTTGAAATCTCTCTTCTGGAGCGACGAATGTAACCATAAATGTTGTTGCATTTTGTTGAGTCTTTTTTCTGCTTTTTTTCTATGTGGTTTTGTTTTTTTTCTTTTTAAAGTAACAATGTGTTGCTTCATAGGCTTTTAGGGAGGTCTTTGTACTTCTTTTTGCTTGTAATCTAGGTCTTTAGAGCTGGATATAAGTACAGAAGATTCAATTTTCAGATGCAAGGAGAGTCCTCATTTTCTGTGCCTGGCAAACTTTCCCTTTTATCCCTCAGCCAACTTCTGTCCAGTCCACTGGTTCTCCTTCTCTGTGTCATGCTTGCTAACTTTCGCAGATTAATTTTTTATGAGAGGTACTATTAAAATTACTTTGGAGATTCACATAAATTATCTCTGCAGCTTTCACTTGCTCTTTGTTGTTGTGTAAAATTTACTAATACTTCTCCAATGCAGCCTGTATTCTCTAAATCAATTCTGAGTGTTTTTCTAATGTGTGCATTAAGTAATTTCAACTTGATTTCTTAATGAAGTAAAATATTAAGTATCTTATGCAAACTTTAATCCTGGGGGAAGGGAAGCAGAGAAAGTGTGTCAATTTTGTTCTGTCGTTTACACAGCTGCCAAGTCTTCATGACGGAAACTCAGCTGAGCCCTGCCTGCCAGGAGCAGCAGTGATAGCTCCTGTTTCATTGAGGTGCCTCTCTGAGGTGCAGTTCTTTTTGTTTGTTCCTTCAAAACCCAGGGGCAGCAGAAAATGCTGCCCTTCATTAGCAGAGAACTGCGAAATGAGGGTTTGCTGTTTCCCTTCCTCTTGGGCTTGTTCCTGCCAGGAGAATAGACAGAGCTTCTCTTTGCATTTGTAGAGATCTGTCCTTGAGTGCTCAAGTCTGAGCAGAGATTTATACAGGAGAAAAATTATGAAATGGTGGTGGCAAACAGGAGGGTGAAAGCTAATGGGAGGCCTGGAGGGTGGCTGTAAGCAGCCTGCTCTGTCCTAAACTTGTAAAAGATTAACTGTTATGGTCTGTGAGATTATTTTTATATTTGAGACAACAATGATGAGTGTTCTTTCCATTTTTAAGGGGCGGTGAAAATGATTTAGTTTTATGTATTTATATATTTGTATTGGGCAAAGCCATGCCTACAAACCTAAGATGCGAGTTAGCCATCTAATTTGTTCTGCAAAACAGAACATATTTTAGTATCTAAAGGTCTTTATAAGGTTGGCTCTCCTACATTGTTTTAATATTTATTTCTCTTCTAGTAAAATATTAGTTACTTTTTGTTGTTGTGAATGAATCAATTCTACTTCACTGCAGCTTCATTTAAAGGATTAGATGTCATGTTTAGGAGTGGTGATTTAGGGCCAAATTCACCATACGAATTTCCTTGCTGTTCATTTTTGAGCTGCCAAACTGAACAAAATCGAACCTCTGTTACTTTTCTAATGTAGCTCAAAAGCACTGTTGTTGATTTAAGGGCTTTCCAACATTGATGATTGGTAGGAAGTGCATGTATAGGTATGAAGGTTAATTAAATCAAGAGGTGAAGTTTGTAGAACAGGGAACGCTTCATTAGGCCCTGTGTGAAGTAACGTGTACAATCTGTTCACAATACCCCAAGTGCCATTCACTGAGACAGTGTAATTACAGCTTACACACAGTTTCATTAGTTTGTGTTTCTTCTACTGTGGTTGACATGTATGTTGTCTTCACTGAAACCCTGGAATAGGGGAGGGACTGCTCGCTGGTGGGCATCTGAGCATGCTGACATTCAGCAAATCATTTTTCCTTTGGGTTCTAAAATGTCTTATCCCACATGTAATTAAGCTTGTAATTCATCAGCTGGCACTTTATTACTTCTCAGATTCCAGATCTAGCTAAAGACTTGTGAGATGGCTCTTCTTATATGCTTTTTCTTACGTTGTTGTTGTTGTTGTTGTTGTTATGGTTGGGTTTTTTTGCTTTAAACAGGGGCAGACAATAATTATCTTTCCCCACTGCTAGTAGTTTGGATTTTGTCTGGGCAGTTTTTTAGAGTTCATTCATTTTTATTTCAGGCAGGATATTATGACAACCTAAAAATGCAGTCTTTAATACACATTCCTCTTTAACATGCATGGTGTTTAGGCAAGTATAAAGTCTGGGTGGCTGTGAAGATATGGGGGCTTCAGTGAAAGTTTTACCGTATAAATTCCCAACAGTTTCTTTTAATAACAACTTATGCTACCAAGCCCTGTGAATGCACTTAAATAGACTGAAGTGTTATCACAAGTGCAGTCAAATTATGCATTTAGTTGATTCCCAGAGAAGGACAGTTAAAGCTCCAGTTATGATCTCCAAAAGTCAGAGACTGATGCATACATAAAAATCTTGGAAATATGTGAACGTAACTTAATATTACCCTATAGATAAGTCTCACAGTCCTATTCAGGTGAGAGAAATTGAGGAAGCGCTTGGAGGCACAGGTCTGTAGACAGAAAAGCAATATTAATGAGGGTAATAAAGAGACTAGAAAGGAGGGACGAATGATGAGCTTTATTGCAAATCTTATCTGTACATAATTTCTTTATATTAAAAAAAACCTGCATAAATGTTCTTCTGCAAATTTGCTAGACTAATGTAAGAAGAGAATACAGCAGGGATATAGCAGAGGTAATAGTAAAACCAACCTTCTGTTATCTTCTTTTTGTCCTACTAATATGTTTAAATATCTTTAAAACATTTATGTTTAGAACTACTATATTAAGACAATACATGTTAAATCCATGCCATGTGGTGTCCCAGCTCTGCCAAGCCATGGCAGCTGCCAGGGTGGTTGTGATCTGTCATCAGTTCTCTGACTGTAGTCTGAAAACACTGAAAAGCTTAGGGCCTGTTCCAGAACTATTTTACCCTTTGTTACCTATTACAATTTTTTGGTATCTAGTAAAGTAAATATTAAAATATTTCACAGAAGCTGCCTGCCTAAATTTTCTCATGCTAGGAACTGGTGTTCTGTTTCGAGATGACATCCTGAATTAGTATCTGTGTTCTTTAGTTTTTGATAGTTTGCGTGTATCTCCTGTTTTCATGAGGTCTAATATTGTATCATACATTTCATATAAGACCATTCCACAAGAAAACTTAGCAATAAAACATGTATGAAATTGCACATGGACTGAATTAGATCTTAGCACCATATAAATTACTTCACAGACCTAGGCTGAAGTACTTAGAAACCAGTGTCTGCCAAAACCACTCTAAAACATCTGACAGTGTTTCAGGAGTAGCATGTTTTGGGGCAGAACTTCCAACCTTTGTGCAGAAAATGGAGAATTATAGGAAAGCAGATGAGGGGTAAAGGGAATCAAAATTTCATCCATTTGCACCATGCAAGTCCAGAAATGGGTCTTGGTGCTGCTGCAAAGCACAAACTGTGGCAGGCACACTGTGAGGGAGACAAACTAGTGTGCCAGCTCTGGCTTTAGGCATGGTGTTTTGTGAATTTATGCATTTAGAGACTGTGAACAGCTTTAGGATGCCTTATAGGAGCTTTTAAAATATATCTACTTTTTAATATTTCACCTTTGAAAGGAAGGACTGCATTGATTTGAGGCTTTTATTTGGGTAAGTAGAACATACATCATGACTAAGAGCAGTTAGTTGTGTGTTCTCAAAATAAAAGGTCTCATATTATTTATTCACTTCAGTGTATAAAGGAGTGTATGATGCCTTATAGGTGATTAAAACGAACATGCCACCAGCATTTTATAACTTACACAGTGCACAGCAAGGGGTGACAAAAAAAAGGCAGATAAAGGAAGCATCAGGGTTACAGTGGCAAGAGCTCATGAAAATGCTTTCATATACCAATAAATGCTTTCACTTATGCCTCACATACGTTTCCTCACTGCATGTTGCCTCTGTGTCTTGCTGGTTATTTGATTTTTGGTTTTGTTAACATATTCTACTCATAGATTTTGGTCCTGATACTGTTTCCCTTGAAGTCCCTGGAAGGAACTCCTAATGATTTAAACAGTGTTGGATCAATCTCAGTAAGCAAAGACTGTAGGGATGTGGTAATGAAGAAGCTGGCACTTCAGACTTCTTTTAAGAGGAAGTGTTTTGTGAGAATGAGTAATGAAGTACCTGTAATTTTTGTTGTGCATGTAGTAGGTGTAATATTATGTACAACAATACTGCATTCTTCCTCATAACTCCACAAATACAAAATGGAAAGATTTGCTGTTCTTCTCCTGCTACTATCCCATTCTAAGTGGGTATCATTTGTCCAGAAGATGTTTACTTTTCCGGTGTTGAGATGATTGTTGCTAAGATATGGGATTGTTTTGGTTTTGTGCTTTTTTAAAAATTTTTCTTGATGTACCTTTCTCTTCTATATGCCCACCAGTTAGTAAAATTTTGTCATAAGTTATTTTCAGTTATTGTCATTATTGTCATAATTATTTTGTGGATAAGTGCATGAGTGTATATATATCACTTGAATCCTACTGATCTCCTTTTTTCAGTGATACTTTGTAGTAGATTCCTAAATGCTTAGTGGAGAACACTGTTATCATTAGCCTTATGTATGGGTTTTTTTTATCTAAGTAAGGTTTTCCTTACCCTTGCATCATAAGAAAGTTTCCAGTCATTATGTTTCAAATTGTTGCTTTATCATATCTATAATATGTCTCCAGTTTTATGCTTCTTGCTTGTGTCCCATCTATCTACTTTTATCCTTCTTCTGTTTCTGCTATATTTTTCAGTAATGTTATCCTTTCTTCTGAGTTTATGATAATATTTCTTCACTCTAAAGAGATCCCATCATTTTGATGTGAACTTTTCTTAAAAGCTGAAAATCCTTTAGACTAATGTGCTAGCCTTGCCAGAACACATTCTCAAGTGCATAGGGCAAACAGGATCCCTGTACATTACAAGCTGTAAAATGTGGAGAGAGGAGCCATCTTTGACATCAGTGTCTGAGTAGCAAATGGCAGAGTCTGCCTGGTAACGTGTACTTGTGTTTTAATCTGTACATGAAGCAGAGACACAGAAGTGGAAGTGGATATATTTGCCTTTCTACAGAAATGCCATTATCTTCTGTTAAGTGTATTTGAGGGAGATGTTTCTTAACTATTCAGATATGTAAATAGACAAACATACAACTCAGGACAGCTGCAGAAAAATCTGACTCTCTTTAAAATATTTTTAAACCCTATTTGTTTCTGCCTTTTTGGCCTCATGCAGAGATCCTTCAAAAATGTATCACTGCTGATTTAGGTGATGGTATATGCCTAAGAAGCATCAAACAATACAAAAACATTCAGTGTATCAAATGGAAACAGATGTGTTATAGAATGTAATGAAATTTATTCACCTGCTTATGTGAGTGCTGCACATGTTTGATGGGTACAACTATTTATTAAACAGCTTGCCCGTGTGTTGCCAAATAGTGGATTAAATTCTAGTAAGTCTGTTTAAGTATCTCTATGCTCATGAATATGACATTTAGTCTATTTACACCTTTCCAACTGAGTTAAAATGTCAAAAAGATGTATTTTTGTAATATAAGTACCTCAATTCTTTTTGACATTATTTTCTGTAGCTCGTTTCATATGCATATCTTTCTTTTATATTATCATCATGATGGTATTAATTTGGATGTGCAAATTAGCTCTTCATGATGTTGTCATGTCAGCATCTGGATTCAAGATGTGCTGTTTCATAAGCATTGCATCCTATTGCATTTCATCAGAGTCCCCCTTTTCTAACCTAATTATGCATAAGGAACCTTGGGGACTGTGCTAATGGGCATCTGAAGCTATAAAGAGTAATGAAAGTGGTTGTGTTACTGCTATGCAATTAAGTGTATACAGAATACCATTCATATAATTAAATTCAGATTTTTTTTACCACTCTTTTTCTCCTTTATAGTACATCAATTATTTCTCTGAAGTTAAAATAATACCAGTGGAGTTTAAGAGCTTTTTACGACAATTGTAGCATTTATAGTGACAAAAGTTGATTTTTGGCTTTTATAATTCAAAGCTTCAGCAAATAAGAGGATAATTTTATTAATTTTTTATGGTTTTTTGATGTTTTATGTTAAAAGGTGGAGGATGTTTGTGATTGAGGCAGGATTTGAGCTGCAAGGTGGGTGTGTGGGGGTGTGTGCGTGCTGAGTGTTTCCCATTTAATATTCCGTCCATTGGTTCGATTGGGTACAATACACATTATGTTGCTGCTGCTACTGGTAATGTGTATCAGCAGTCATTGCAATTTGTAAGTTCAGCCTGACCTTTGGTCTGGGTTCAGTTTTCTGTCTCTGTTCATTTGGATTAAGTGTTTTGATGAATGAAAATAAAGTATTTAGATCAACTAGTCAATATGTTTTCTGCTGATAATTCCATATTAATAAGTGCTGATGGTTAGTATCTTTAAGGTCTACTGACAATCTGATTGAAATCAATGGCAGTTTTGCCTCATTTAGTTCAATGGGAGGAAGAATGAGTCTTTAACCAGCAGAAAATTATAAACACCAGTCTCTGTTCATGTGTCATTCACTATGACTGAGAGTTTTTATGGTGCTGTCAGGCTGAAAAAAATTCTTTTCTTTTTTGATAACAAAGCTGCGTTTAGCTGAAGTAATCCCTCGGTAGCCTGTTAGAGGTGTTCCAGCTTTGTTATTCCCAAACAATAGGGAATGTGGCCTCTCGCTGATTGTACTTAAGTAAGTAGTTGCTGCTGCTCAAAATAGCTTGAGACTGCTGTGCAGCTGAAATTCTGCTGCAGACATCCCGCATTAACCTAGTTATCTTGAATTTTCTTGTGAAATTCAGACTTTATTTTAATTCTGCGGAGCACATGGTATTAAATAGGTTGTGCAGTTCCTTTTTCCAGAACACCAGTGACAGCCATGATGTTCCATGTCAGTGAAGAGGCCCAGGCATTGTGAAAGCATCCTCCATCCTCTTATCTTTGATTATACACAGCTGATTGGCATCTCATCCTGTTCTGAACTGCCTTAACCATAAATATCCCACTAGCATTTTAAAATTGCTCATCTGCCAAGTAACCTACTACACAACGGAGAGGTAGCTTCATAAAACAACTCTTCCAGGATATCCTCTTAGTTTCTCCCCAGGTACCCACCAGGAGAAATGAGCTGTGAAGTGTGAATGAGAGTTTAATAGGTCCAGGTCCTGTCTGACCAAATGACACAGTGGCTGAGGGGGACTGACAGATTCTCTCTAATCATTGCTGTAAAAGCAGAAGGAAAAAGAAAAGAGGGGTAAAGAGCACAGAAAGCCTGACCTCGTGGCTAGATTTTCAGATTGCTTAGGGCTTTAAAGGTCAAATGCAACACCTTAGGTTAGTACCTCCTTAAGTACCAGGAGACAACCTTTAGAGCACAGGAATGGCATGCTTTTGGCATTACTCAGCAAGTGTCTGCACTCTCCACTAGTTCATGCTTTAAAATATTCTTGAAGTACAGCTGTATGTTCGTAGGTCATTAATCTGCCCCTACAAAGACAAATAAGTTTTGCCTGCAAGAGAATAGTTACATTCATCTTGCTTTCTGTACAAAATACTAATGGTGCTTGGTCATCAATGATCTGCAAAGTCAGGTTAATGCTGCCAGGTTTTCTACGATGGTTAAAGATTCTGATGAAATGGCTGGTAAATTTTCTGGCCATTTTCTGCAGTTGGCCATTGCTCTTGCATAAAACTCAGCATTACTTTCACATACCTTCTAAGCATATTCTCTGAGATAAGTGACATGTCTGAAAATCAGTAAATGAGGAAAGAAAACCTTCAATCCATTCAAACAACCTTTTTTATTTGTTTGTGGGTTTTTTTCCTTTTTATTTTACTGTGGTAAATTTTAGATTTTTATATTTTTGTCTGGTAATTTATGTTTTTCCACATTATTTTGGCTTCCTTTGATTATAGGCTAAAATCCTTAATTCTCAACTCTATTGTATTAAATGGGGCCAGTTGAAATAGCATTTTCACTGGGTATTGGTTGCTTCCTACTCTCCCTATTACTTTTGCATATTTGTGTTTTTCTATGTAAATATGAAAATAATTGTTTAGAACAGTTTAGAATAGTAAAAAATCTGATTTTGTGTTCCTGTCTAGTGTGTATATATCTTTAATCATCCAACTAATCTTGGTCGATGGATGGTATTTAGGATGTTTACCTAAAAGCTTTAATAATGAAAGCCTCTCTTTGAATCTGATGTGGTTAGCCATTGCTTTGTTAGGCTTGACTTCAAATAATATTTTGTTCCAGCACTTTATATACAAATTATTATCTTAAAGATCCTTAAGTTTAATTTTGTGCAAGTCAGATGGGAGGGGGGGTGCTTCTGCCTGTTTTTCATTGTCAAATCAAATTCTGTCGCTCTACTTTAAAGCAAATTTCCACATACAAGTTCAAATCCCTTAGATAAAGAATATGCTCATTTACAAAGATTATAATTGATTTTTTGGCCCTGTTTTTAGTACTTTCCACTGTAAATGACATCCCAGTGGAGAATAATCATCATACAGATGTTTGAAAGCTCCTTCCTGCCGAGTATGGTAATTGAAGTCTATAAAGTGTCATCAGGCTGCACATTGTTTCTAATTAGTACAAGGCAGTTTCTCTTAGCTTTGTACAGTTTTGCTAGCCTCTTTCCTTCATTATTTTACCAGCTGGCTAGTAAATCTTGTCAGTTACTAAGAAAAAAAAAATGCAGAGTTGGTAATTTTTCTGTGTGCTTCATAGTGTGCTGCTTTCCTTTGCCAGAAAAATATAGATTTTTATGTGGTTTGATTCTGACTGTCTGAAGCTATCAGTATGCTTTTAGCTCCAACAGGCCAGGTACTACTCTGACATCTTTTGAAAGACTCTTTATCTCACATCATCAGAAAAAACATTAGTACAACAGTAAATTTCTTTTCTCATCGTAGGGCCTTTATGATAATGATTCTCATTTGTCTAGTTTGTGAAAAAGGATATTTTAGTGACTGCTTGATGGTCAGATGTTTATTGCAGTTTCCCAGGGTATACAATCAGCAGTGTGACGGAAGTGGGCAGATAAAAGGGTCTCTGCTATTGAAAGGAGCTCAAAATTATGTGCAAAATTACTGTAAAAAGAAGCTTTGCTGCCTGTTTCAGCTTCCCTATGTGAGTGTACTTGGATACAGGTCAGGTTCTACAGTCATTTTAGGGAGTGTTGGATTAAGCCTTTAAAACTCTGGTAGGTGCTTCCCTCTGGTAGGTTAATTTAGCCTAAAGTAGTGTCCCTGTATTTCCTCATGTCTTTCTGCAGGGATTTTTTGCCTTAAGTAGTCTGGGAGTTTATAGGACTTAAGAAGAGAGACATATATAGAATTTTTAGGCCTTGGCTGCTTTCTTCAGGCCTCCATTCTAACCATGGAAGAATGAAATAAGAGCTAGTTCTCTTCATAAGACTCTGAGGCAGGACCCATGTTTGTTTGGTTTTTTTTAATTTATATTTTGATGTGTGCAATGAAGACATTTTCTGAATATTCAGGAAGCACATTCAAAATTTGGCATGATGCATTATTTAAGCAATTTCCTGTTGATTCCAATTGAAGTTCAGTCTAATAATGTAAGTCCCCATTTTGATTGAAGATTGAGGAGGTTCAAGAACACTCTCAAGAACAGCTAACAGACAGTAATTTCTTGTATATTCTAAGGCATTAGACTAAGATTTAGGAAGTTGGCTTGATCCTCTCTGAATGACAGCATCCTGACAAAATAATTTTCTTTTTTCCATCTTTGTTTTTTATCTGTGAAGCAAAATGATAATATGATACATCTTTTTCTTCATGTCTGGGTTCTTTTTAGTATTTGGGGTAAAAAGTATATGACAGCTGTGATCTGGAGAATACCATCGTGAAATAATTAAAATAGGATACACTACTTAAGTTGGAAGGGATCTGCAATAACCATGTAGTCCAACTTCTTGACTGATTCAGGGCTGACCAAAAGTCAGAGAATGTAGTTAAGGGCATTGCCTCTTGAACACTGACAGGCTTGAGGCATCTACCACCTCTCTGGGAAGCCTGTTCTGATATTTGACCGCCCTATCAGTAAAGAAATGTTCCCTGTTGTCCAGTCTGAGCCTGCCCTGATGCAGCTTTGATGCATTTCCACGTGTCCTGTCACAGGATACCAGGGAGAAGGGATCAGCATTTCTCTCTCCATTCCTCTCCTCAGGAAGCTGCAGAGAGCAACAAGGTCACTCCTCGGCCTCCTTTTCTCCAAACTAGGCAAGTCCAGAGTCCTCAGCCACTCCTCACAGGACATTCCTTCCAGCCCTTTCACCAGCTTTGTTACCCTCCTCTGGATGCACGCAGAAATGTGAACAGCCTTCTTAAATTGTGGGGCCAGCACAGCACGCTGCACTCCAGGTGAGGCCACCGCAGCCCTGAGCACAGCAGGACAGTCACCTGTTTTGACTGGCTGGTTGTGCTGTGTTTGATGCACCCCAGGATGGGGTTTGCCCTTGGTGCTGCCACAGTCACCGCTGGCTCTTAATGATCTGCTGCTGGCCAGCACCCCCAGACCCTTCCTGCAGGGCTGCTCTCCGGTTGCTCCTCTCCTCTTTTGTACTTGTGCCTGGCATCACGCAGTCCTTCGTGCAGAATCTGACATTGTGACTTTAGAAATTCCATCCCATTCATCATATCACAGTGCCCCAGTCTATCTAGATCCCTCTGCAAGGCCAGTTACAGAAATCCTCTTTATTGTTTGTGGTGGAAAATGTACTTAGTACCTACAATCTGCTCAATATGCTTTACAGTGGATCCTCTGGTTAGTGCAGAGCATGCGTAGAAGCAAACCTCTTTCTGCAAAGAATTAGTTGCTAATTATGCAAGTGCATAGGACGCTATTAAACTAAAAACATCAGGTATTTGATCTGAGGTAGTATTTCTAGAAAAGTACAGTGATGTACTTTCTGAAGTAAAAAGAGAGTTTTTTGTTACTTTGCTGATAAATGTTGCATCACTAAGGGATAGCAACATAAAATAAAAACATTGTTGTAGAGAGCCAACTTCTTCTAAGGTTAGGAAATGGTGCCAGAGTCTGCATCTGTCCGCTTCACTACAGCGTGAGGCCTGATGGCAGCTGCACGCTGGTGCAGGCATGGGGAAGGCAACGTCCCTCTCCACTCAACCAATCTTTGGCAAATTTTCCAGCATCTACTCTGTGGTTCTGACTTGAGTAATAAAACCTTCCCCTATCACGGTCCTTTAAACAACTAACCAGTGTGCTTCTCCTCTGTTTTGCCTTGGAGAAACCTGCCAACACCTTTTCTCTTCATTCTGTATTTAATGGATCTGTCAACACTGCTTAATGGAGGATGGTGAAAAGGTATGTTTTGTTGTTAGCTCTGAATACGGCAGTGAGTCCTGACAGCAGCGATGTCTCGGGCACAGCGTTCTGCTGTTTTACATTGGCTCTGATGCCACTTCAGTCAGTTCAAGCTCAGATATTCCTCTGCAGTGTTCCTCTGCAAAGCATAAATACGCCCTCATGCAAACAAAAATTCAGAAGCATCTCAACTACATATCCATAATTTATAATTATAGTGGGATTAAAATAGACTTGAGGCTTCAGTTGGCCTCATGTCTCAGAACCGCTGTATTGCAGCAAAGGCTGCTCTGCCTTGAGAGCACAGCAATAATTAGTGTGGACTGCGTTTTAACAACCAACGATGATTGCGAGTCACAACTTCAAGGATATTAGGGAAGGTTGCAAGCCTTGCGCTTCTATCAAGGGCTTAGATGTCTAAATGTTTTCTATGTGGGCTGCAAATTAGCAGCTCTCAAGCAATATGGCTTCAGGAGGCATGGCCTTGGGGATGGTGCCTGCAGATTTGTGAGCCACCACCATTGGCTTTGAAGACCCCTGATTTGGGGAGCCTCCTAAGGAAATTCCTCCAGGTCTGTTTTTGTACAGGAGACAGAAATCTGATTAGTGATGTTTATTTTTCCAGATGATTTTGTTTTTGAGTTTTCAGTTTTAGCGATAGAGTGAAAAAAATTACATTCTGCATTTAACCTTCTGATGAAGAAGGACTGATTTTGCTTAGTGTTAAAACGTAGGTTTGAAGCTTTGAAGTCTGTGTTCCATAGCTGTAAACACAGTGGGAATGGTCTGATTTCCCACTTGCAATATTGCATTACAAGACTGGAAGGAGCTTTTAGGGCTGTTTTACATAATGACTGCGTTCCCTGCATGCTGCTACATTCGGAAGTAAAAAAAAAAAGCAAACCAGAAACTCCCTGACCAGTAAGCGGTTCCTGTTTTAGACATTGTCCATAGCATTTGTAATATATGCTGCTCTAGTCCTGTTATGTAATTGATGTCCATTGGGAATATCCCAAAACAGGGATGTTTATTCCCTGAGGCTGTTAACAGTGTTTGAAGTTTCTTTATCAGACACAGACTGGGGAAAGGTGCATTGATTTTTAATGTCTTCTGCTCTTTAAGTAATGTTTTTTAATGAGTAATTATAGAAATACGATGCATTTAAACTTGAGGGCAAATTTAACATTGAGTTTTTCACTCTCCAGCTATCTAGAATTCAATGTTTGGGGGCCAAGAGTTCGTCTATTTCCTGGCATAGTAGAGTGATTTAGCATGCTCTTAATTTTAAGCACATGAGTAATCTCATCTTTCCTCACATTTATTCAGTTGGATACATACATGTATGTGTGTGTATTTATATATATATATACATACATATAGGTAAAAACTGAAGACTTTGGCCCTTTATGAACTGAAACTTAGAAAATGAGCTTTTAGACCAATACAAAGTTGTGTAAGCCTTTTTTTTAGCATCATTTTCACACACATACCAACCTTAAAGCAGTAGGGTGATAGTAAAGCTGATACAGTTATCCTGTTCATTTTATACAAGCTTGAGAGCAGCCTTTGGTGTTCCATCAGTAACAGTGACCCATATTAACACCGAAAAATCGTATTTTTATCTTGTGATCATTATGCAAACTTGCTGAAGAGATCTTGATGCAAGCAAGAGCTGCTTGTACAATCTTTGAACTTGGCTTTAGTTTACACACTTAAACCAGCCACACTACCTGAATAATTCCGAGAGGTCATGAACACTGATTTCAAGGGATGCTTAAAATGGAGCTAATATATTATGATGTGCATGATCTTCATCAAAGAAATATTAGGCATTCCCAGAAGTCCCAGAGTTATATGATCTTGTGACAGACCCAGAGGCAAATTCAGAGTTGTCAGCTGAATTGCCTTTGGAGCCTGCCAAGCAAACAGATGCTAATGTTAGATGAGTATCTACATGGCTTGGCATGGAGCTCCCATGACAGGCAGCAAGCCCTGTATATGACCTTAGCTTGCTGGTCCACTGCTGGGAATCACAGAGGAGACATCTAGTGATGTATAAGTTAGAGCTGTATGTTGCTCACGGTATTTGAATATAGTTTATTTGGATCCTGCAGTCAGAGTCTCTGATGAGAGGATTTAAACACTGCCATCCACCCTCTTGAGTTACGACTGAGAAAAGCAAACACAGTTTGTTTCCCTTGTGCTAGTTCTATGGGCTCCAGAGGCTCTTGTATGCTGGGAAACCCCAGCCTCTGCCAGTTGCAGTAGGAAACCCTAGTACAATCTGGCATAGCAGAGTGTGAATGTTACTGTGTGTGTGCCACACTGATTCCTATGAGCTGCACTCACTAAGTACATCTGCCTGGGCAAACTGGATGTTTGGTAGCACTGGGACCAGCTGGCACAGAAAGGCTCATGCCCATGAGGGTGACATTCTGCAGCTTCCAAACCGTGGTGGCCATCTGTGTGCTGCCTGTTGAGAAGTGGCCCTGCCTTGTAGCCTCTGAGCCATGCCAGAGTGGTGTTTGGGGGAGAGCAATTTATTACAGCCAAAAGCCTCTCAAGGTCCTCTCTTATCAGTTTAGCAGTGTGAATCACAGCACTACAAAATCCAGGAACATCCTGGAGCTCTTCATTTGCTAGCGCAGATAGGGCTGGTGTGTCTCTGCCTGCCTTGTCATCACTCTGTGCTTAAAGACTCTGGCTCTAGTCCAGCTTCTAGCTCCAGCCCTTCATGATTTTTAAGATTATATTCCCCTAGCTTCACCCAAAAGCCTGCTCACGGCTTTTTCTCCCTGGGTGCATGCTTTTGTAAGGCTTTGTTTGTTGGGACTCCAACAGTATATTCATTTAGCAACCTGCATACTCATGTGAGCTGAATATAGGAACATTTAAGTCTCTAGACAAGTGATTAAGAGATTTATTAAATAGAAATGTTTGTCTAAGCCACAGCATGGATTATCTGTCCCTTAGTATGTGTATAATCAAAACTGCTTCTCTGATCTTGGATAAAAACTCTGGAGGATCTGTTTCATTTTTTTCCTTTGTGTAAAATGGGAGTGCTGACATTTCTTTGCTGACTTCTTTGGGTTGCTGTGGAGTTTAATGCCTGGAAAGTTCTTTGAACATGAGAACTGCTGTGACAGAATTACTGAGAGCTGTGCTTCTGGAATTTAATTGCTCAGTTAAGGGAGGGGGGGAAGTTCAGAACCAGCTGGCAGTGAAATTCTATTGAAGTTTGTATGTAATATATGGAAATAACATTCGTATTGAATCTGGTTATTGAGGATTGTATTTTAAATTTTGGATTATTTTTCATTAGTCTTTGATATATTTTAAATGAATGATTTTCCTTTAAAATTCTAAAGATGGGTGGGATTTTTTTGTCCTTGTTTTATAATAGGCTTTTAACAAAACTTGATGCTTTCTTATTGTAGATTATTGCAATTATTATGCACAAGCATAATCACTTCTGACAATAAAAGTAAAATTAGTGTATATTAATAATTTGTGCGCTTTCCATATTTGGCTTATATTTGCTCCAAAATGAAGGGCGAGGTTCAAGGTCTTTCTGTGCTCTCAATAAAACCTGGTTGCCTAGCATTTTTAACACTTGGCAGCACCATTTCTAATCTGTCTGTAGCTGGCAGCCAGGCTGTGCAGCTCCTCGGTGGGAAGTAACATGGAGCTGAGCAGCAGCTCCCAGCTCAGGCAGGCTTCCTTCTGTGGGTACCAGTTTAAACCCCTCTCTGGAAATTGTAAATGCATGTTGTGATGCCCATGGCAAATTTTTCTCTTTTGTCCTTCAGCATGGGTTGGTAAGAGGAGTGGGCTGGCACATTTTCTAAATGTGCTCATGTTTATCAAGTGGAGTGTTTCAAGCCTATTACTGAGTCCTTAGCTTAGATGAGGATCTCATCTGTCAGCAAAGAAAGAAAGAAAGAAAGAAAGAAAGATCTGGCTGCATTTTTTGTTTTTCCTTTTTTTTTTTCCTCCTCCCCCCCCCAAAATCTCAGAAGAGTAAATGACTAGCATGTGTCACATAGTGTAAGCTGTGAAGAAGATTTGGGGGAATGTGAAATTTAGAAGCTTTCTGTGCATATCTTTATGCTAAAATAGATATTGATCTGCAGTTTTCTTAGTTTTAAGCATTGCTTGTGAGAATAGATACAAGCAGTGTTACCAAATGGCTTAGATTTACTGAGAGTGAAGGGCTTTCTAGCCTTTTTTTTTCATCTTGTTCACGCTGAACAGGGTGGAGGGATCATTGTTTTCCAGGGTTCCTGTCTTTGGCCATCCCCAGCAGCTGAGGTACCTGCTGGAAGCAGGGCTGGAGCAGCCCCTGCATTGCCTGTTAGTGCTCAGGGAGAGCTGCAGGCTCACAACTCAGAGAAGCTGCTCGGGTACTACAGGGGTGCAGTGCCACTATTGGGGAGCCCTAAATTGGTATTAAAATGATTTGTGGGAAGCTTTTTTCAGTCCACTGTGTGTTTCAGATTAAGAAGGCACAAAGCGGTGCACTTGGTGACTTCAGCAAGGGTAATATTAATAATGTTAATTAGCCATTCTGCCATTGCAACCTTGCTGGTCTAAGCAGGTCACCTTGAACTTGAATACACTGAAGTGCATGTAAACTGGAGCCAAATTTTTGAGAAATGAGTCCTAATTTTCAGCTATGCTGCATCTGACAAATGTTCCTTGGCCTTGTTTACTACTTAAGTGGTGGGAAACTTTGCATTTACCTCAGTGGGCTGAAGGTCAAGTCTCTGGGGCCTCTTTTCTTGGAGGCCTTGTACTCTGCAGATGGGAGATGGGTGCCAGGACCTCTGAAATAAGGGCTTTGAGCTTTTAAATGAGGAATACATATGTGGGAGGGTCAGTTTACAAAACACTGACTCTCAGTGACTTGCATTCAGTATAAAGTGTTGTTTTTAGCATGGAACAGTGAACCCAGATAATCTATTTTACATATTTGTTCTGTAAGCAGTTCTTTTACACACTGACTGTGCTCTAATAGCTGATTTTTCTAATTTGAGAAATACAGCTAGAAATTAGCATGTGATTAGAAAGCTGTTGAAAAAATTTTCTAAGCTCTTAAAATAATCACGTACAAAAATAGTGGAGGAAAAACCCAGCTCTATTAAATCTCCAGGCTAGAAAGAATAAATCACAGTGGTCATAAGTACTCATGGAGGGGGTAAGGACTTTGGGTTTGGTTTTTCTAGATTCTGTTTCAAGTAAGTTTCCTCTTTGAGTGAACATTGAACATACATTTGGGTGTTCTGCATGGGAAGGTGTTTTCCTTGGTCCCTGAGGGTAGGGATGCATGGACTTGTGAAACTCAGCAGTCTTATGGTGGTCTCATGGTCACCTAGGCCTGATGCAGGCCACCGAGGTGTGTTTGTGTAGCATTTCTAAAATCCAAAAGGTGGAGATTAAAGATGAAAAAAAGGGAAAGATTAGCTCAGTGCTTGCCAGGATTTGAAATAAGAAAAATTTGTTGCTTCCATTTTTTGGAGTTTTTTAATTTTTATTTACTACCATCCCTAGCTGAAGGGGTCATGTTTCAAGGAGCCTTTCAAGACCTGTTCAGGATTCAACTGTGTGGTTTTGGATTTCATGCCAGGAAGAGTTTGTACACAGGAAGAAAGGTGATATTTAGCTTGATAAACCTTGTTGCATGACAAGATTAAATGGGGCTGTTTGGGTTTTGCCCTTGATATATTTGCCTGTGTTAGCAGAGAAGCTAGGCAAGGTGCCAGTTAACAAAATAACTACGTGAAATGTAATGGACACCCATCTCTGGATTTCATTTGAATTGATCACCTTCTTTCAGTGATCCCTGAAGCTTTTCCACTGTTAGCAGCATCTGTGTTCAAAGCTTGCCTTAGCCAAAATCAGTTCCTGTTGTGTTTTGCATTGTCTCTACGTCTAGCATGGAGCAAACATTTGCCATTTTTCAGCACAGATTCATCAGACTTTAAAGCCACAATAAATGAGAAAAAAAGCAAAATTAAAGATTTTCCAGGATGACAAATAATCCTAGGGGCAAAGGGGAGATAGATCCTTCTTTTCGAACTATTTTTCTGTTGTAGCATTTTCCTTGTACTCTTTCATGATTTCTTAAGCTCTCGTGTGTGCATGGAGTTTGTCAGGTGAGCTCTTTCGCACCCTTCCTCATGCTCTTTTTAACATTTGCATGCGTTCTCCTTCTCTTGCCACTTCCTGCGTTCTTGTGCTTTCCTTTTTCTCATTTGTCCTCATCTGGCCACCCAGCTGGTGCTCATAACCTGTGTTGTTTTGGTGCCTTGGAGAGGAGATCAGGCAGTTTGTGTGTAGGTCAAGGAACCTCTATCTGGATGATGTGGTTTAGTGGTTTAGGGTTTACAGTGTTAGTGCTGGGTTGATGGTTAGACTTGATGATCTTAAAGGTCTCTTCCAACCTTGGTGATTGTGATTCTATGATGCTGTGTCTTGTCTGCCAAGAGTGGAGTAGGCTTTCTGGTGTGTTGGTTATCAGTGTTAAGTATCTGACCCAGCCAAGGTGGATGGTGTGATGTGGGAGAGTTTGCATTGTGCTTGCTTGAATTTTGAGGATGCTTTCTTATGTCCTACAATCCCTGGATCCAAGATGGTGAATAACACTGCTGTGGCACAAAGTAAATGCACTTTACAGTGACTGCTACTTCAAGCAGGAAATTTTTCAGTTGTCAAGGATCTCTCTGCCAGCAATTTCAGAAAAGGACTCATCTGACCTTCATACTTTTGAGGTTTTGCATACTTTATTTCCTAGCTGTTTGAGGATACCTTTGAAACTTCAGCTTTAAAAAGGTTAGCAGGCTTTTTCTTTCAATTTATTTTTTTCTTTCTCTACTTTTTTTTCTTTCTGAGTCTAGACTAAATTCTGACAGCACAGCTCTTTGTATTGGCCTTCCCTTCATTCGAGATACTGTAATACTGCTCCTCTGTTACTTGCCATTTGTCCTTTTGTTTTATGGTTCTCTTTGTTGCAAGCTTCTTTGTTGTTTCTTCCAGATTATGCTCCTCAGAGACTTCTGTATCAGTATGACTGAACATTGCTTGCAGCCATGCCAGATTGTGCTGTGATCTTATTGGATTTCACAAACCAAGGTTAGGCCAGGTCAGAACTTGGTTGAAATAACGTAGACTACAAGATTGCCTGCTAGCCACTGGGAACACACACAACAAAAACCTGACCCAGATGCTGATTCAGTCAGTTCAGGCCGGCAGTGTTGCTGTGCTGACTGTGGTGGGTGTGGTATTAATGAGAAGTTCTGACCTGTTCTGGCTGGTAGGATTTCACGGCTTTTTTTAGAGAAGAGTACTGTTGTTAATTTCAGTGTTCTAGCCCATTCCAAATCCTTTAATTCTCTTTCAGGATTACCCTGGAATTCAGTTGAAGATTATATTCTCTGATCTTCTTTTCCCTGTACTGTTGCATGATGTTTGCCCTCGAAACTTGCTGTGCTGTTCAAAAAGCTGCATTTCTGTGCTGGATGAAATAATTACAAAATTTTCTTTGCTTTCCTGATCTTGTGAAGGAAAACAAAATATACCAGGGTCTTCAGATGAAAGGTTCCAGAAAGGTAGAAATTTTTAGTAAAAATAACACATGAAAAGTACGTTTGAGCTTGTCTTAGAGTTGCTTCAAGTTTCTGACCAAAAGACTGTATGAAGATGCGTAAGTGTGTTCAGACTTAGCTTCACGGAGTGCGTATTAGGTAGAAAATCGCATGCCATTACGCTTCAGTGCCCCAAAATGAAGGGAAGATTGATCATATAGATAAGGCTTTTCTAATTTACTATAGAGATATTTTGACCTGTTTGTGTTCTGTATGGTTTTTAATAGGTTATTCCTTTAAATAAAGCTGTAAGAGGCGAGAAGATGAACATAGAAAAGTATGGAATGGTGTGAAATAAAGGCCAACATTAGCTTGGGCTACATGTACCAACATTTTTTCCACCCCTGCACTCGGCCTGAGGGAGTGCTGCTGGAGGCTTCATTTGCCTGCATCCATGCTGGAGCAATACCCATGACGTTGTGGCAAGAACAGTACAATCAGCTTGATTGATCTTGATGTGCCCACATGTACAGTGATGGACTTAGATCTATCACAAGAACTGAATATATCTATCACAAAAACTGAATATATCTATCTAGGCAGCAGCCATTAACAGCGTGACTATTAAGAACATTTAAGGAGTGTATATTGTGAAGCTGCAGAGGAATTAGTGAGGTATGAAAGGGCAGAGGTGACTAGGAGTCAGTGAATGAAATACTTCAGGCTGGATCAGGAAAAACTTCTTGTCAGTTTAAGCTGTAAAGTAGTGTGATATCTTTCTGTGAATATGTAAAACAAGTCTGGGGATTCAAGTCTGTAATGCATTGCACATACTGTAACAATTTGCTGTGGCTGGATGTGGACCAGATAATCAGGTGTTTATGCCCCTGGAGTATTTTCATCTTTTGGAAGTTTTGAGTTTGCTTTTCTCAGTCAGCATCTGCATATTGAGGGAAAATATTGAATATCTTGGCTTTTAAATCCAAATTTATGTACATTTCTGCATAGACAAAATGGAAGATTTAAAATTGGAGTAGGAAGATTAATGTTGGATAAAAGATGGGATTTACAGTTTGATTGTAAGCGTTTGGCATTGAGGTTACCCATAATTATGCTTAATAGGTAAATTATCTCTGTCTCTGATAATCCTAATCGTCAGTGCAAAGCTTGGCACTGCCAGCAGAGATATGGAAGGTGTAGTGTAGGAGAAGGCTGGAAGGAGTCTTTCATCTCCACCATCCCTTGCCAAAGGCTTACTGTACATGCAAATTCATAAGCTTTTCCATTGTGGTGCATTTATATATCCTGGAGAGGGTGAAATCTGGGAATTAATTGCTCTGCGCGCTCAGGGGGCCATTCTGCAGTGGGAGAATCTGCAGGATTGGTACAGTAGTGGCTGATGTTGCTACAACTTTAATAAATACTTAGGGGAATGTCCTGCAGAAGAGTATGAAGAGCTTTGTTGATTGATTGTGTCCTTACCTCCTCTGTTTTAGGAAGAGCCAACGTGGCTAACCCTTTGTAAGAAAACAGCATGACTGATGTTCACCTGCTGAACAGATATGCTGGATACGTTTGGGGGTGGTGGGTGGTGGTGTGTGCACACGGGACAGATAGCTGTTGTTTTCAGCTGTTATTTACAGGATCAATAAAACTGATTTTCCAATTCAAGGATAATTTTTTACCAACAAGCTACATAGCCTGTAAGGTCATAATATTGGATCTAATCTTTTTCAGAACAAGTTAATTTAAAAATGATAGGTAGTTTCCAGCTGAAGATTAGTTTTTCTAATAGAAAGGAGAGATGTATCTGGAAAAAACACCTTGGGAGGGGGTGAGAATTTTGCCTCGGAACAACATTGTTGCACACTGCTCTCAATCCTTTTCTTTAAACAATAATCATTTAACTGTGCATGATATTTCAATGACAAATGCAATGTAATAAGAAAATGCAGAGCTGTTTCATTACAATCCTGGTTCAGTTATTTTTGAAGGCTGTGCAAATACTGCTGTGGACTTCACGGGGCATTGACTGGTGCCCTCTGTAAAGTGCAGTATATTTTATGACCACTGTCACTGTAGAGAAGAATATTTTGTGATGTTGTGGAGGTATTCCAGGCCAAGAGCAATTGTATTCACACATATACGTTCAAATGCCATTCATTCCTTTTGCAGTTACTTTATCTTACTGGTTTGTGACCTGTTGGGAAACTTTTATGTACGTGACTCATACTCATACATACACACATATTTTAATACTACGTTCCTCCCTCTGCATTTGCCCTTCTTGCCCATTGCATGCTTAAGATAAGGCTCAATTTAAAAGGAGTGTCAGTATGAGGCTTCTGCAGTTGTGCCTGCGTGATTGGGGTGAAATACAGCTTTGAATGGGTAAAATCATGCACGTATCATTTTATAAGCAGGTGGCCACACCTCCTATCAGTACGAACTCTACAGGTTAAGGAGAAAATAGCCAAGAAGTGTTCTTCCACTGGAAGCAGTATGAATGAACTTTACATGCCAGAAAAGTTCATTAGATTTTTAGGTTTTTTAAAAAAAAGCTTTTTTTTGAGATCAAACTCAGCCCATCCCAAGCCCGAGAGCATCATGAAACATAACCAGAGTCTCTCTCCTTTTCCTGTATTTTGATGAGTCTCAGGCTTTTGTAGTTATTACCTATGAAATACGCAGGCTGTGGAAGTCCATGTAAAAATCAAATGTCATTACCTTTGAGAAGCTTTGGGTTCAGACCCAAGATACTCTATGCCAGTTTTCTCAAAGTCAGCACATCCTCTTATGGTTCCCCTTTCCTCGTTTATATATGGAGTAGTGGAGGAAAAAAAGGAGGAATGTTGGTTTGATTTAGAAGAATTTGATGGTGAAGGTTTGTTTAAAAAAATGAAAAGATATTTTTCTTTACCGTGGTTGGAGCAAAGTTTCCCTTTTTTAGATGGTAAGTAGTTTATAATGTTTGAGTAAGAATTTGGCTTTTGGATGGCTGTGTTGCTGATGAGAGCTACTGGCAACAGAAGCTTTCTAACACCAAACTGCTAGTTTATTAAAAGAATAATAGGAACAGATGTTTTCAATTCATAAAATGTATCAAGTAAATGGTACATCCACTTGTTATTTCAATTCCTTTGAAATTTTGTGAACTCATTTGGGGCTAGGTTTTCAAAAGAGCTTAGCCCACTGTCACTTCATTGTTCTCACTATAAACTGATGGATGATGAACGTGTTTGGGAACTGCAGCTTTTTCTGCCTAAAGGGGAGCTTCTAACTACTGATGCTTCTAAAATCTGGCCCATGTTTCTGATGAGTGAATACTGATCATTATAGAGGACTCATACATGAAATCTCTGAGTAATGCCCTGCATTTGCCTGTGATTGTATATATGATGGTTTCTTAATTTACTATTGCACTAGGCATTTTAATTTAAATTATGCTAATCATGTAGGATTAACTGCGGATTATGATTCTAGCATGTACTGTCATTCAAACAGAAGAACCAGTTCTTTAGCTCCTACAGCCTCTTTCTCCCTCTCATCCTGATGTGTAGTAATTTGTGCTCAAGACTGGCCTCAGGTTTTGATGAGGTTTCTTGTTTAAACTGATGAAATTGCTTAGGGAAAGGCAGTTGAAAATTCGAAAAAGAGAGACTGAGACTCTTTTTGTCTTCTGATGACACATTTTTACGGTGCTGAAATGATTTTCTGAAAACAGTGGTTAGAATGGGCTCTTGCCAGCACTTCACAGTGAACAGTTCTGGTTTTGCCTTCATTCCTCAGTGGTAGGACAGGATACATGTACTTTGCCTTTGCACTTTTGACTCAAATACGTATTTGAGAAAACTAGTGCTAGGGGGTTATGTTAAAATTACCAGAAAAGTTGTAGAATAAATAATACATGCAAGAGGACTGGTGTTATATTGGTCCTTGCTAGAGCATATAGCAGGAAGCCAGTTTTGTTCTTTGCCAGTACTGAAAAAAAGCTTTATAGCCACCCAAGATGGCTCATCTTGAAGCCTAACCTCTCCAGAGAGCTTCTCCTCCCCCAAACTGCAGATGTGCTGGAAACACAAATTTGCCTCGTTAATGTTTGCACTTATTTCATTGTGTGGCAGCCTTAGATTGTAATGGCATGCAGCCTGTTTGCATTAGTGATTTCATCTGTATTCCTTCAAATCCCTTATTTGTTGCATTTTTTGTAGAGTTCCTGATACTTCGCGTGACTTTGTGTTGTAGCAGCAGTTTAAAATCTGCCTTTTTTCTTTCTTCCTCCAGCTGATATTATTTCTACAGTTGAGTTCAACCACACTGGAGAACTGCTGGCTACTGGTGACAAGGGGGGTCGAGTTGTTATATTCCAAAGGGAACCTGAGGTATGTCAGTCACCAATGTAGTCCTTAACAGCCTGATAAAACCTGGCTTAATCTTTAATACTTTAATTGAATTGAATTAACAAACTTGTTTATAATCTCAAGATTCAGTAAAACAGAGTTTAGAGAGTTTAAACACCTGTTTAGAGAGAAAGTAAAAAAAGGTAAGGATTTTTAACTCGTAAGTTTGCTGTCCCGAGCAGAAATGCCTCAAAGCTGCAAAATTCTGATAAAAGAAAAAAAAAGGTTATTTTTGTTTTATATCTGCTTTGTTTTAATAACTTTTGCCTGATGATGGAACCATTCCATTTGAAATATGGAATGTTTCACTTGTAAATTCCATCCATCTGCAGTGTCTTGTATAGAAATCTTCCCTGAATAGTTGACATTTTTTGAAAAATTCTATTATTAAATGTTTCAATACTCACAGGAAATTTCATTCTTGTTGAAACAAATCTGTCAATGTAACATTTTAAGTGAGAAATTAAATTACATTTTCAATATTTTTATATTTATAGGGCTGCTTATACACCTTTCCTAAGAGATGAAGATATATTGCTGTCATAAACAATGTTTTTGTTGTTTTTATTCTCCATAGAGTAAAAATGAGCCTTACAATCAGGGGGAGTACAATGTTTACAGCACTTTCCAGAGCCATGAACCTGAATTTGATTATTTGAAGAGCTTGGAGATAGAAGAAAAAATAAACAAGATCAAGTGGCTACCACAGCAAAATGCAGCTCACTCACTTCTATCAACAAATGGTGAGATTGATGAGAGTATGCAGGACATACCAGTATTTGCAGTATTTGCTCTATGTGTTTTAGTGCTGATGGTATATATTTGCTCATTTTAATCTGCTGTTTTAGTAATTTCCTCTTTCAGAGTTGACCAAGGCTGTCATACTGCTTCTGATATCTGTTGTTTGTATATTTTATTCATAGAATCATGAGGTTTTTTCGATTGATTATTCATACATATTTAGAGAGCTATCCATTTTTCTATTAATATGCTGTGCTATGCTGAAAGAGATCTTGTGGCAAAGCCATCACCTTACTCAGCAGCTTGTGTTTCATGGGAAATTTGGAATTTTTTCTGCTGTATTTGTCATAACTTTTATTATTTGTAGATGTGTAAATGAGTGTAGGTGAGAGAGATTAATTTCTTTTTCTTTTCATTCATTATCATAATAGTTTATTTAAGTTTTAAAGAGGTACACAAATCTTGGGAAGACAGTAGGAATAATAATAAGATATTCATACTGACTCATTTCTAATATGTCTAAGGCCTATTGAATAAAGAAGGCAGTATTATTACTAAGAGGGGATATTCAGATATGAAATACGGGTCAAAACTGAGTGTAGCCTAACATGCACAGGTGTCATTTAGGAAGCATTTAGACACCCACAAACTTTATTACTGCAGATGATGCATGAGATAAAATACCTGGTTTTAAATTTTAGATCTAAAGGTAATCAGAAAAGAATTTTTTGTTGTAAAAGTTTGAGTGTAATTGGGAATTGCTGATAAAAAATAGTGTAGTCTCATCTTTGTGAATTGACACTTTAGGGCAAAGTGATTGCTTCACATTAAAATATATAGCATTAAATAATGTTTACATTAATTCAAAGTAGATAGTATTTTTTTAATGTTTTGTAGTTTGTTTTACTTAAAGTTGTTTGTTTTGGGGCCACTGTTACTTATTTGGAATGAAACATCTGTTACAGATAGGTGATTTATGCTAATTGAATGATTAGTCACCTTGTGAAGTTTGGGAGTTTATTTCTACTCTTCTCCCTTGGTCAAAATATCTCTCCTTCTCAGGTAACTAAGAATGGCTTCTTCCAAGCGTGTGATACAAAAGCAGATTATTAAAAGTAAACCTCTCCCTTTTGATTTTAAAGTTTGTTTTTAGAAACACAGAGGAATACAGCCAAGTCCTCAGATTTTCAGCTTTTTCAGTTGTAGATAATAGACCATTACACGAGTTTTCTGGTTCATACTGTCATGTGAGGGGAGAAAGTGAAGAAATAATCAGTCCTAGTGCTGCTGTGGTGAATCCAGTTTCAACCAACAGTGAGCAAGCCTAGGACCTGGAAAAATACTTTGGCCTCTGTTTTTCGCCCTTAGTTCTGGAGCATCCCAGCAGACCTCTTTATGGTGAGGAGAACAGAAATGGTTCCACTGGCACAGGCTTTGGATTTTGGCTTTGAATTGCAAAACATTTGCATGTGCCAAGGAGGATTCCTAGCTTCCTGGCACAGCAGGGTTGAAGTGTGAAGATTCACCTCCTGGCATATTCTTAAAGATGGTTTTAACTTCAGGGTACAGACAGCCCGTGTTGAATTATTCACTGCCTTACAGATTACCTGGGAGAAGCCTTTGACAATGTATATCAATTCTATGCCTATAAAAAAGGATAATGATATGTTTCCTAACTTGAAGGCATTATCTGTCATAAATCCTCATACTGGACAGCTTGTAGAAATATCTTGAGTACTGGTTTTTGTTTACTAAATTCCGAGCCTGCTATTTTAATGCAATTTTTGATATTTTGCTTTCTGGTAATTTAGGATCTGATGCAAGTTTTTTTGCAGAAGAGTGAGAACTGTGAAACAGCATCCTTTCTTTCCACATGCTCGGGTGAACAGTGCCCACTGGATGTGCTGGAAGGAGCATCCTGCTGTTCAGGAACATGAGGGGAGAGTCAGGCTAAATCTAACCCTCAGTATATGAGACTTGGCAGGTCTGCAACTGCCCAAATCTGTTTTCTGTCATTCTGCGGAGACTTTTGTCTGAAGTTGTTTCTGCACAGGTCACCTCTCTCAGAGGTGATCTTGGTTCCTTTCCAGTCCAGGTTATCAACAAGTTATCAGCTAAGCTTTGATTGTGGCATCTTAATTAATGGAGACGAAAGGAAATCACCAAAGCTTTCAAATCCCACCGTGGATTTACAGTGTGTGCAGTTAGCAAATTTGTAGTTTGCACTGTAAACTGAACTGATTTTGTAGTATAATAATAACTTATTCTGATTCAATGGTATCTTCTGTACCAGAATATATTTGGGCCACTTTCAGTATGAGCTACATAGGGTAGATCAGAATTTGGCCCATACAGATCCTTTCATCTGAGGATTTCAGACTGCTTACCAGACATTATTTAATTTTAACTTCACAACACCCTTGAGACTGAATGCTTAACCTCACAGCGATGTTTCTATTTTTTCTATATTTTGCAAAATACAGGCATGCTTAAAACTTCTAAGGAGTATTTAAAGTCCAGAGGTGGATGAAGAAGAAAACCAACACATGAGATCCTTAACTGCTAATAAAATAGTTTTCACTCAGAAAAGGGATAGATTTATGAATAGCAGTCAAGTCTAACAGTGGAAAATTGTTTGTGTTTTTTCTTATAATTCATTTTACAATTGCTGTATTTATAATTTTTTGACTAGATCAGCAGGAATGCACTATTTACATGTAATAAAAAATCCAAGTGCATGACATGACCTATATGTGTTTTTCGTAATTAATTAACATGATATACAATACAAATGAAATTTATTGAATATTTAAATGGAGCTTTTTAGTCACAGATTGAACTAACCTCTTCTGTAGATTGATTGTAATTGTATTCTAATTTTTTTTTGCTTATGTATTAGCATATCAATATCATTAAGAAATGCATAATAGTAAAAAAACGAGTAAGGGAGGGATTGATTTTGAAACAAAAAAAGTTCAAAGTTGAATTTTCTATAGAAATGCAAATCAGTTCATGTTTTTGTATACTCTGTCTTTAAAGTGATTTGTACTACCATTTGAAAGGAGTATTTGGATCAGCCACACTGGGGAAATGGTTATGCTCTGCTATGTACTTCGGCAAAGAAGGGTAAAGGAAGAAAGTGGAATAAAATCAGAAATGATGCAGAAACTGGAGTTAATAGATCAGTGGTGGCAGCTGAAGGGCAGAAGCTTTGGAAGGACTTTGGCTGCTCCACAAACAGATGAGCAAAACAACCATTAGAATCTCAGGGACAGATTTTTTGCAGGAAAAGAGTTGGCATTGATTTTTCAGTCTAGGAAATGTTAAGAGTTGGCTGGTTAAGAGCACGATCACAGTGGGAGTGGACAATCAGCATCAGGAAATATGCAGCTTCAGCTTCTACAAAAAAAAATAAACCCAAAGACAAATGCAGTGTGAAATGTTTAAAACATGTTTGTTGGTTCCAGAGGCTCTTTGCTAACTGAGAGACATCATTACTCTCTCATCATGTGCCTCACCTGTCATGAAAAAGGAAGAGTCTAGATTTTATTCCATTCCATGCAAGATTAATATATTTTTCTCCTTACTTCTCTCTCTTGCCATTGCAACACATTTCTCTTAGTTTGGTAGGGGTTTTTTAATTTTTCCTGAGTTATTTCTTAGCTGCTTTCCATTAGGAGGGAGAAATGCCTCGTTTTTTACACAGCCTTTCATTTGCAGGAGCTCCTAATGTTACACCAGTGCGCCACTGCCCATTCCCACAGTGGACTGGAAAGGGGTCATTGGTCTGGCTGCGTACTCCGTGCTGTTCTTGTGCTGTTCATAAGGAACCTAGCAAACTGGCATTAATGCTAAACTGGTTTTAATATTGAGATTATTTCCTTGCCAAGTCAAATTGTTAAACTGAGCTTCAGCAGTGAGCATGGAGTAGTTTGGGTTTGTTCCACCTGCAAACTGCCAGGTTGGATACACAAGCAGCATGTGCTCTACGTGCTCTACACGGTCTGTCAGCTTCCAGGAACCTCTGACTCGGTGTGAAGATACGGGATGTGCTTTATGAGTATTTTGTCTCTTGGCAACGTTTTCTGGATGTGCAAAATGAAGTGACCCAGACTATTTCAGCACAGGACTTGTCTAAACCAAGGCGTAAAAACTTCTTTGAGGAATATATTGTGAAGGGTGAGTAACTGCATTCAGAATTCCTATGCTGACAGTTGCTTGTCTTTTCTTTTAAAGATAAAACAATCAAATTGTGGAAAATTACTGAAAGAGATAAGAGACCAGAGGGGTACAACTTAAAAGATGAAGAAGGAAAGCTTAAAGATCTTTCTACAGTAACATCACTGCAGGTAAGCTTCTGTCCACATCTAAAGTTCAGTTGTTTCTGTATGAAAAAGGTAGTGCTAACTCAGTAAAAGATTTAAATATGTGCCTAATGCTAAGCATTTGTATGATTATTCTTACTGAAGCTGTAGCTGACTGGTAACTGTATTGAATCTGCCACATATTTTCAAGTCACAAATGCTTTATGATATACTGACCAAAATAAATATTTTTGAGAGTTCCTGTTGGTTTTATTGTTCCTGATAAAATTCTCTTAGTGTGACTTAATGTGCTTTCATAAAAGGTTCTTTAACCTGGTGTGCTGGAAGGATTTTACTTGTAATTAATTTTGGACAGGGTTCTTGCCACATTCAGAGCAACTGAGTTAAAGACAGTACACCAAATTTCAGTTTAATCTTTTTTTCAGTTTTATAAAAAAATTATTTTAAGAGTGGGATTTGCAGTAGTCTGTGCTCTGGTGAACCTGAGATTCTGCATTGCTGAAAAGATGCAGTCATGGAACTCATATAAGCATGTGTGATCATAGAACTGTTTAGTTTGGAAAAGACCTTTAGGATTAGCAAGTCCAACCATTAACCCACTACTGCCATATTCAATAAACTATGTCCCTTCGTGCCACTTCTACACTTCTTTTAAATACCTCCTGGCGTGGTGACTCATCCACCTCCTGGGGCAGCCCCTTCCAGTGCTTGACAAAAGTGAACAAATCTTTTGTAGTATCTAATATAAACCTTCCCAGTGAACTTGAAGCAATTTTCTTTTCTCCTGTCACTTGTTTCTTGGGAGAGGAGACCCATCATCCACAAGTTAATGTAGGTTTTTGCTCTCAGACTTTTTTGGCTGAATTCACTCCAGATGTTTTGACAGAGGAAGTGGCTAAAGGTTAGAACTGGAAGGCTATGTTGTATAAACACTAGTATGTCTTTATTATTGAAAACAAACAAATAACCTTCATCTCCAAAACAAGCCAGTGTTGTCTATTGGGAAAAAAAGCTTCCGAAGTGTAAAGATGACTACATTAATGGAATATTTATCTATTCTGTATGATTAGGGAAACAAAACTATTCCAGATTGCTTGTAGTCTGAGAATTCTCTGAGAATTCAGCATCCTCTTGAGGGGAAGAGGAGGGACAGGCATTGATCCCTTCCCTGGGGTGTCAGGGCCGGGACCCAAGGGAATGGTCTGAACTTGTGTTAGGGAGGTTTAGATATTTTTGGATATTAGAAAAAGGTTCTTCACCCAGAGGGTGGTTGGGCACTGGAACAGGCTCCCCAGGGCAGTGGTCACAGCAGCAAGTCTGACAGAGTTCAAGAAGCTTTCAGACAATGCTCTCAGGCATGTGGTGTTACTCTTGGGGATGGTGCTGTTCAGAGTGGGAGTTGAACTCCGTGATCCTTGTGAGTCCCTTCCAACTTGACATATTCTGTGATTCTGTAATTCAGACGTTGAGTTTTGTTTCGTTGTTTTAGTAGAAAGCGAAACTCAGATCTTTAACTACTCTGTGTTCCTCTTTAAACTACTTTGTGGATTGATGTGTGATAGATTGTTTCTGATGCATGGTCAACAACATCCAATAGTCTCAGTCATGGACCACAGCCTTACAGTGTTTAATGTTTTATTGATAGAGAATAAATTGAGTGTCTACTTATTGAAGCATGACTTTAAAGTGACACAGGGAGATAACCAGGGACATTGACAAGTGATAATCTGTGATATTGGCTTTTCAGGGGTATATGTGTATGTACAGTGTGTCACGTTGGCTTTGTTTTGCAATACTTTGTTTATTATGTTTCGCTGAGATTATAGCCTTTTCACCACTTGAGTTTTTTCAAAGAGAGACATCAAGTAGCAAAACAAATAAAGTTAAATGAACTACAGCTAATGGCAAACCCTTTAGCAAAAGCAAAGTACTAGTGCTTCACTGCTTGCCAGAGCCTCCTGTGTGCGTGAGCCGTAGCTCCTGCAGTGGGACTGACCTGCTCTGTGGCAGCTGCCAGTCCCTCCCTTCCCACAGTCCAGGCTTTCCATCGCTCTGCTTGGCTTGCTTGTCTCTCCCTTCCTCCTTGGCAAGGAAGGCGTTGTCCAGCAATTAATCCATGGGAAAATTCAGCTTGTGTACACTGTCAAAAAGTTTTATAATATTGCAGTCTTTAAATGCTTTTTCTCTATTGGAGTTCTTGGCATCCTAGCAGAAGAGTATTTAAAGTCTTACTCCCTTTCTGGTTTGTGTTTTGTTTTTTTTTTTGGCAGGTGCCTGTATTGAAACCCATGGATTTGATGGTAGAAGTCACTCCCCGGAGAATCTTTGCTAATGGTCACACCTATCATGTCAACTCAATATCTGTCAACAGTGACTGTGAGACATACATGTCAGCGGATGATCTCAGGATTAACCTCTGGCATTTAGCTATCACAGATAGGAGCTTCAGTATCCTTTATTGTGATTCCTTGCTCAGTGTTCATGTTATTAGTAGGGCTTAAGAGAGCTATTTTAAAATATTTTTCTGCAGGTTTTAAAATATACCTTTACTTACCAGAATCCCTGCAGTATCTGTAAAAGAAAATGCTCAGATATTGTAAGAGACAGCTAAGAGACTGCAAAAATCACAGAATTTTATATGAAAAATTACAGTCTTGATGTTAAAATTACAGTTAAATAGTAAACAGATGCCAGCTGAATGGTAACTATCTACCTGACTAGAATACTCTGTACTGTTATTTCCTGAAGACATTTCATGCTGAGCTACTGCACCTTGTTTTGCTGCAAGGTCAGTCCTTACCCTGACCTTGCCCCCCATTCTCCATCATCCTGCTTCCCAGAACCCTAATGCCTGAGATGTGCACAGTTTGGGGGTGAAGCTCAGCTGCTTTGTGTAAGTTGTATCTGTGATTAATGCGGGTATTGCTGTTTCGAGTGCTGGCATTATCCGGAAAGCTCCATTGTGGAGTCATTCCAGCCATCTGTGAGGCTGCCCCTTGCACTACAACAGAGTGTCTTGGAGGGGGAGCAAAAGAGAATGTAGCCAAGAAAAGTGATCCTCAAGACAAATGTTCCTGAAATTTTCGAAAACCAAGTAAATAGTTATTATAGTTCATGAGGACAACATGAGATTTTAATGTCATTTGCCACACTAAGAGCTTACTGACAGAAATATCAGCTGTAAATGAATAGCTGTGTGGACTGTGTTTCAAGCATTAGCCCACTCCTGTGGCTGAGTATTTACTGATAAAATGTGTTTTAAGGTTTCTGATTGATTCATTGATTTAGCTCTTAAAACATGATAAAATTTATAATGACACACTCATTTTCTGCGTATGTTCTAAGAATGATGAGGAGAGAGAAATTAAGAGTGTTTCTGAGTTTTAGGATAGGAAACTTTTCCTGTATCTGAGACAGTGTCTTTGGGATACTTGGATTTCTGTCTTGGATTGGGATAAAGATATTGCTGCTTCTTTTACACTTAAATGAAAATCTGTGAAGACTGGGATGAGAGAGTTTAGGCAGTGATAGGAGATAGTGAGATAATTGGTTCTAGGGGCAAAGTGTTCTTGCTAAGGTGCCCATGGTGGCAGCAGGTTGGCTTTTGTGCCTGGATACGTGTAGGTATTCAGAAGAGCGGGCTGAGTTAAGGAGGCTGTATCCACTACTGTTTCAGACAATATAAGCTGTACTTGTCTGTACTCAGTTGTCAAAACCAGGTCATCAGGCAGATTACTTTTACCTAACTCTTTGATAAACAGAAATTTTGACATAGGTGTTCCAAGAGAAGGTGAGATAGTTACAGAATATTGCTCGTATTGGGTAATTAACTGGGAGGCCATGATAACTGAAAGAAGGGGATGAGTAAGTTGAACTTGCATCAGTCTTCTGACAGGTATCTTTCTGTTCATATAGAGCCCTGTGCATCTTGTAACATTGTAGGGGTGTGTTTTTCCCTGGATAACAACATCTGTCCCTGAAACTGCATTTCTGTCCTACGGAAAACCAACTTACATAAAAGTCTCCTGGAAGTAGATGAATTTCTGGTAAAATCACTGGGTGTGCCAGTTGCAATTAAGACTAGACATATTAAGGTGAAAAAATTCTGCCAAGCAAACAATTTAAATTATAAATGAATGTAGCTGGGCTTGGTGCCTTCTGTAACACGTTTAGGGGGATAGGCAGGAGGAGGCTGAGGCTGTTTTGAAAATGCTTGTTTCACATCTTTTTACTGAATGCGAAAGGGAAATGAAGCATCTTCCTGTTTTACATGCAAGGCTTGATTCCTTGAAATGCATGTTTAAAACAATAAATAGAAAACATTTTGGTTTGAAGTGGCTTTTGTTAATAAGGGATCTGGTAGGGATGAGAATTTGTCTTTCTATTTTCCCTCACAGGCAGCACTGCTACATATAATGACCTACAATCTGTTTACCCAAGAGGCTGGTTGTGACAATGACACAAACAACAAATACAGTGGTAGAGTTTCTGGACATTCAGTTCATGTCTGGACATCTTTACAAATTGCATGGGAAATGCTGGAGAAAGACTGAATGAGCAGCAGTGTGCTAAGGCGTTTTACAAGTAAAGTACTTTGCCTTGTAGAATTTAATTTGAGAACAGTTTGGTTATAACCATCATTTTAGCAGTTTTACAAATCACTGATAATTTTTCATTTCTTTGAAAATACAGAGCAGTGGAGATCTTAAATTAATTCTCTTTCTGTAGTCTTTGAGAAATATTTTAAAGCAGCTTTGCAGAATTTGACCAGAATATTTACCTTAGGTAAAGCCTTAAGCAGATAAATTACAACTAGTGCTTTTCTGGTTTGCTTTTGTATTAGTGTAAGCACTAACTGGGGTGAAAAGCAGACAAATGAGTGTGTGCTATGACTATGTAAAGTTTTATGAGGAGTATGCAGGACTTCCATACATTGCTTCCCACTTGCAAGCAGATCTGCTCAGTATCGTTTGGGCAGGAGGAGGCAAGGGAGAGGAGGAGGTGAGAGAAAAGCAAGGGAGAGAGTTAGCCTGGTGAATAATTGTACATACTAGGACTTTCTTCAGTAAAAAGTTTAATGCTGTGTTCTGGAGAGCGAGAGTCAGTGACCTTAATTATGGATGATATTCTGCACTGGAAAAGAAGTAAGGTAAGGGTTGCTGTATTTGTTAATGTTTGGTCTGAAACGGTTTAGCAGTGTTGCCCATGGCTTAAGCCTTTAGATAGTCATCTTGGGTGAAGTGAATGAAAAAAAAGGACTGCCAGGAGCATACTGATAAGGCTTACTTGCCATTAACAGCAATCTTTGGACTATCTAGCTGCACTAAATATTCTTTATGAGAATGTATTTGGATTGCTCACAGAACTGTGTAGCTCATAGCACTTGAACTCCCTTCATTTCCTGGTAGCACACTATTTCACTCCAGAGGCTGTCATGGCATTGCTATGGAAACAACATCGCTGTTTCCAGCATGTGCTCATCTTGAGACTCATCTTGACTAAAATACTCATTTCTCAGTCAGATCAATATAGTCCAGGGTTATCCTGTTTTAATAAAAAATTCCTTCTTCTGTGTCCCAGAAGGGTTTAGCTAATTAGCAAACCACCATAGGGCCTTCTTACAGTCTAATGTATTCTGGTATTTGAGGCATATCTTGGATAGTCAGTTTGTTAGGCACCATATCTTGGGAAAATGAATTTACTTAAGAAATAAACAACAGGGAAAAAATAGAAATACCTGAAATAACATGGTATATTGATGGAGACCAAGTTTGTGGCAGCCCACTGAGCATCTGAATGTAGTGCATATATATGGCATATACAGAGCTCTGGGAGCAGCCTAGGCTGGGGAAGATAGCCAGCCTTACAAAATCCCTGTACCTGCCTCAGTTCTAAGTATGTGAATGCTAAACTGAAAGTATATCTGCAGTATTGTCTTGGTATTTGTTGAGCAAGTTTATACCCTTGAGTGAGATAAGGCTGTTTCTATAAAAATGCCTGACCCAGGATGACTGTGCACAAGCTGTGTGCACAAGGGTGCTTTTTCTGGGCTCTGAAAAGCAAGTCTGTACTGTGTGAGAAACTGCCACCCCCACTCACAGCAGTGTTTTCCTCCAGAACACACCTTCTGTTTGGGAGATGACAGACCTCGTTTCTCTTTTGAGAGCTCTGTGTAATACATGTTAGCACTTCCTATTCTGTCAAGAAGAGTGTGTCAATCTCTATCAAGTATTTAAAAGGTGAATGTTATACCACAAAGTCATATTCCAGCTGAGTTGCTACTAGCAACGTTTGAGTAGATTTTCCTCAAATCTGTGTTCTTCTTTTGTTCTTTACTTCCTAGAGTCTCTCCCTCTCCCACATGCATTCTCTCTCTCTCTCTCTCTCTCGATTAAAGGAGAATGAAGACATCTGCAAAGCTAAAATCAGGGCTGCAAGTTAGAGGATTGCAGAGGTGCCATGTACACTGATCCCATGGTTTGGAGAGCTCTCTTAGATTCTAACTCTTGAGAAATGGTTGCTTTGCCTTTCTCATTAAAACACTCCTGTGTGAACAACTGAGAGGGGAAAAAGCTGTTTCAACGAGCTGATTAGATTCTGGGTTGTTGTAATTCCCTCATTAGACTCCACTTTTTCAGAAGAGAATACTAGCTGTCTAGTGATAGAGTCTTCTACTAAGAGTTGACAGTGGCAAACCCAAAGATTTTCATGTCTAACTTACACCTCAGTACTGTCAACTATATTCTGTGCATTTTTAAAAATGTTGAATTGTACTTTGAGGTAAACTGCTGGAAATGCTGACCGAGGGCTCCAGTGCCCTTCAAAGTCATCGGGAAGAAAAGTATGTAGAGGAAATAGGATAAAAACTAAAACAGAAGAAATTTTATTCACGAGAAACTTGTGAATGCATGAAGTTCATACCAAGTATCAATACTTAACAACTGTTAGATTCTTTGCTGCCTTGCCATTTCCCATCTGCTGATCATTGCACTGTAAACTGATGGTGATAAAGATCCTCTGTATTATTGAAGTAATTGACATACTTTATACAATTAAATATTTTGTAGTAAGAGTATTTTTAAATAACTGTAATAAAATTTTGAGGTTAGTCAGTCTTAGCAGCACTTTATACTCAGTTAAACAAAGACTGTGAGAGCCAAATAGGTTTGTTGGAATCTCAGCTCAGAATCTGAATGTTGCCCAGAGACATCCTGCTTTCCATTACTTCCATCCATACTCTTAATTTTGTATTAGGTGAACTGGCAGACTTTTCAGGACAGAGAAATCCTGTAAAAATGGTAACAGATGTAGAAATGCTATGGAAATGCTTTTGTTTTGGAGACATACAAATCAGTGTATCTTTTCTCCAGCTTAAGAGATTTCTTAACTGCCAGAATGCAATGAGAGGGAATTTAATTGAGTACCAATAGAAGTTTTCCTAGGAGTTGCTTGCTTTAATGGACAGAGAAAAATAATTTAGTGTCTTAATAAATACATGACAATTCTGACCTTGCAGAAGCCAGTAAGAAACAAAAACTTTTCTTGTCACAGAGATGAATATTTACCTTGCCAATGTTAGCATTTAGCCATTTGATGATGAATTTAGGAAAAGAGTTGTAGTTCCCAAGCCTTGTAGACCCTTGTCTTTCCCAAGAATTTTCCATTTATGTTACTCTTATCTGAAGCAATGGAAAAGTTTTTCATGAGAAAAATTACCATATAGAGGGAAATTCATTGTTACCCATTTAGCAACAATTCACTATCTATTTCAGGTTCTTTTAAAGTGATCTGATTCTCAAAGCTCTGCAAAGTGGCAGGTTCCATTGACTTTGCCTTTTAACTTTTGGGCTTGAGATCTTTCAGCTTAGAGTATTTGTGCATTAAAAAAAAATTATTTTGAAATTGCCTGTGAAACTGGAGATACCAAATCACCTGGTAACTTGAGGATCATTTACACTGGTGTAGCTCAGTAATAAGTTTTACTAAGATGTAATTAATAGATTAGCAGCAGATACTGTAGTTCTTATATAGGTTTTATTCCTAATGCTTATTATTTCTGTGTCAGCAAAGACATGTATGAGTGGCAACAGATCATAGGTCATATACTGAGGCTTAGGATAGGAACAAACTCCAACATAAAGCTCCACAAAGTGCTGCTGATGGGACCACAACAGAGTGCTTTCCTGTACAGATATGATGGTGCTTAAGGGTACTTGAGGCAGTTATAGAAATTGTGAAAAATAGCCCCTTATTTCTGGTGAGATTGTTTGAATTGAGTAAGCAGAAAGTATAAGCAATTCAGATCATCTCCAGAACTGGACACGGCACTCCAGGTGGAGTCTCACCAGAGTGGAGTAGAGGGGCTGAATCCCCTCCCTTGACCTGCTGCCCACACTACTTTGGATGCAGTCCAGGACGTGGTTGGTTTCTGGGCTGTGAGTGCATGCAGCTGCTCATCCACCACCATCCCCAAGTCCTTCTGGGCAGGGCTGCTCTCGATCTGTTCATCCCCCAGCCTGTGTTGATACTGGGGTTTGCCCTGACCCAGGTGCAGCACCTTGTACTTGGTATTACTAAACCTCATGAGATTCTCTTGGGCCCAATTCTTGAGCTTGTCATGTCCCTCTGGATAAGTCCTTGGTGTGTGTTTTTTGCTGCCTGTTAGGAAAAATGCAGTAGGGATTCTTCTATTAAATCACACAAGAAATGTTTTTGGTGTCAATCAAGGGATGAAATTAGTAAATAGGTAAGTATGTGTAACTGTAAGTTGCCATCTTCTCTGAACTGCATACAATCCCGATAGTAAACGGAGCCTTTCATGAACTCTCAATAGGCTCATTTGTAAGAAAAATTCTGTGTGTCCCCAGTGCAAAGTGCCAAGCGAGAACTGCATTTCTAGAATCATTAAATTACTTTGCCTTGTAGGCACTAACATAGATACAGCTTCTAAAACAGGCACTGAATTGGTTCTTCTTCTTCTGTTGAGGTAAAACTACATCCAGTTCAGATACAATATTATTTCTAATGATGTGGTTATCATTATTTAGACTATCTCAATTGAGTACAGCTTTTAAGCTTTTCAGAGCAAGAACAGTTGTGTGTTTATATATGAGCTTGTGCAAATTGCGGTCTTTATAACTAGCTGTGTAATTCAAATACTAGATAATAATTACAGTAGTAAGGCTGTGTGAGTGGGCACTATAAGGACCTTACAGATAATATGTTTTCAAGAAATACAGAGAACTCTTTGAGCATCTTTTAGGAGACCTCTTAACCATCTATAAGTTCAGATTTAGGGAGCTCTGAAAGCCATGAATAAATTTGCAGAAGTGTTCTTTCAATACTTTGTTTGGTTTTTCTTCTTGCCAGAGGACACTTTGTGATCCCTGTCAGAAACAATTGCTTTTAACTATTCTGATCACCTTAAATTGACTCCTGTCTTAGGAATTTGACTGTCAGCCAGTCAGAGAGAACTGGGTGACAGAGCATGCACGATAGCCAAAGGAGCAATATCAGAGCTAGTTAAGCAGTTTCTTAGCATTGAATCCCTGGATGAGATCCTCCTGACCATGAAGCTGAAATGTGTATTGCAGCAAAAACAAACAGTGCATGGCTGGAGTGTATGATACCAGTGTCATCAGGGCATGGGATAGCGTTATGGAAATATTCCCTATATAGCCATCCTCCAAAATAAATAAATTGGAAGAGTTGAATCTGGCTATGAAAACCTAATTACAACTGAGGCCTTTGAATTCTTGGCAACGACCAGTCTCTTCCTTTTTTTGCGGTTGCTTTTAAAGAAGTTAATTTAAGGTGATTTGAGCATAGCTATAGCCTTGGATAATTACTGCACTGCAGATTTATTGTTTAATAAAAATAATAATTTGTTCATCAGAATACATAATTTTCATACTTATCACTCTTGTCCATACACAACTTCAATGAATAAGTATGTGATTACGTTATTCTTTTAATGGATTTCTTTATCTAGCCCTCTGTCTTCTCTAATGCAGTTGTCCCCAAATAGGGACCCATACCTATTATTTCGTTTCTGCAAGGTAAGGAAAAAATATAGCCAGAGGCATTAGAATACCCTTGCTTTTTAAAAATATATAGTGAATTGTAAAAAGGAAGAAGAAAATTGACTGGAGTTGTAGAAAAATTATAAAGAATAATGTGAAATCCTGAGCCCATAAAAACAATTTCAAAATTCCTGAATAGTGCATTACACAACTGAGATTTCACTGAATTCCTGTGTTTGTTGAGTGATCTAGTCAATGCAACTCTAGGAGCTACGTAGAATTTTACAATAGGTGCAAAGATGTCTTTTTACAGATCTCCATAGAGCCAATTGCTTTCCAATTTAATAGGGACTGTAGCAAAAAAGTTACTATTGTGTATCAGGATTGCCCTTTAAAATATCATTATCTCAACCTTTCTGAAGTTTATTGGTATCGAAGAGAGAAAGAGCACTTAATAGAGCTGAAATGAATGTTAGCATCAACCACCAGATTTCCTTTTTCACCCTAGTGGTTTATTCCATTAGAACTTTCAGGTGTTATCCAGAATCTGAGATCCTTAGCAGAGAGGGACTTGGGAACTATGGCAAAGAATATTAAATTACAGATGAAGGGTCACGTCATGGAACTGATCCTCATCTAAGTAGCACTCATGTTTTAGCGTAATGTGACTACAGTCAATGAAGTTATTCCTGTGGAAATGGGTAACAGGATTCAGTCCAAGATTTATTGTCTTACTAATTTTATTTCTTCAGCTGATGAGTTTTAATCAGTGTTGTCATTGTGGAAGCTTTTAAATTGCATGCTTCTCTTTCCCTCCGGATTAATTTCTCATTGAAGCATTTTGAAAATGAGCCATTCTCTGTTGTCACAGGTGCAGTCAGTGTATCCAACTTGAAAAATGTGTATTATGAATTTATTGAAAGTTAGACAAAAAACCCCATTTACACAGTTCTAGGTACAATTATACGAAAAGATAATGTATAAATAATTTAATCAGCTCTGCCAGAGGGGGGAATGCTCTTAAATGAGTCTAATTATTCTAATTCCCATGTGAGTTTGGACTTGAAATTAACCTTGCAAAGCACAGTCTTTCTCAGAGTATTAACATAAAAAAGAAGAAAATATAACTTGCTTTGCTCATTAGCTAAAAAATCTTTAGCTTGAAGAGTATTCCATACAAAGACAGATGTCACAAAAATGCTCACGTGGTCATCTCAGGTATTGTCAAGCTTGAAGTCTGTACCTCTGTGTTCTGTGTGAGCTGTCAGAACCTGAGACCTTGGAAGCTTTTCTCACTATTAAAATAGCTGGGACACTCTCATTAATGCAGACATTGCTTTATTTCCTGTTGTCATAATACACATTGGTAAGGACTGCACTTTGGTACTTCCACTGCATGTGAAATTGCACTGGTTTGGGCCTTTGAAACAGAAATGTTCTGTAAATAAGGCCCATGTTAACTTTCACAAAGTTATAGCACCAGATTTAGGAATAAGTCTGTTTTGACTGTTGTCATACTCACTGCATGCTGATGGCATTTTTGTAAATCGTTTCAAATAAATTAAGCAACTAGATAATAATTCCTGCCACATGATTTTAATCAGGTATCTTATGTAATGTAATATAGGTGATTTGAATATAAGCTTTTATTAGAGTTTTTAAAGTAGCTGTTTTTAAAGTACCTGGCTATTTTTGAAGATAGTTTGACTTCACTAGTCCCATGATAATAATAAGCATGCAGGGAAGGAGAGACCTTTATGCTGTAAAAGACACTTCTAGCTAGTTAAAAGTTTGCAAAAATGTATCATTTGTGACTTGAATTGAAAATTCAGTTAAAATATGGAATTACTCCATCTACTGCAGTACAAATACTACTGTATTGGGTTTTCTGAAATGTATATGAAAGAATAAGTTGCATATTGGGAAAGAAAAATCACCACCAAAATGCTCTGAAGAGTCTATACCCTTCAACTGGAATTTCTGTGTCTGCTTTTATTTAAGAGACAGATCTTCCCTAGCTGCATGGGATTTTAGTAATTACCAAGAAGAAATTTCTTGATAGGATTACCTGTTATCATATAGGTTATTCATTTAAAAAAAGAAAAAAAAAAGAAGAAGAAAAAAAGACATTTTATCTCTTATTTCCAAGTTATGCAGGAAAAAATCCCTGGCTATTTTTAAGATGGAGTTTGGGGAATTTTGTATGTGATATTTCTGTGTACTACCAGGGACTCTCTTCAGTAAACTAAGTAGATACCTCTCAGTTTTCTGTTAAGCATCTAATGTAGTTCAGGGAAGGTTTGTGAGTGATGAGATTATATTGATTTTGTTTATAAATTATCCTTGCCTTATTAATGCTGAATCACTCTTTTCTTGGAACCTTTGCCACTCTGTAGTACATGGTGCCACTTAACCATACTACGTAGAACAGCACTGCCTAAGAGAAGCCAAGCTGGGGGACTTAATAGGGCTCTTCTATCAATAATTTATGTGTACCTGAGGCTCTTCTGGTATTCGTGTTCCAAGTGTAACATTAAGCATGTCACAGTAGTTTCAGACAAATCATAATCAATTCATTTGCAAATATATGAACCAAATATGACTTTGCAATCTTTCAGTGACTGAGTGACTGCAGGTGTGCATTTACAAAGGCAAGTTTTCCTCTGTTGATTCATCCACTTTTCTTTCAGCTGTGTATTTGCAGATAATGATCTGTGCTCCTGAAAATTTGAATCTGGATATGGTTGTTGCCAAAACAGGCATGTGACAGTGTCTACAGATGAAAATGCGGGTGTTCTGTTCAAAAAAAACAAGCAAAAATTACGTTCCTAAATAAATTAAAGTTTTCCAGTATCTACTTCTAAAATCATTATTCACTAAGTAAATCATTGGTTGCAATGTGTATGAACAGGCCTATCGATGATGAAGTTTGAATGTGACTTGCACCATTTAAAATTGTCTCTTTCCTAGCAGTGCTATTCTACAATTCTCTGCTTTCAACACTTAGTCAAATGTTGCAGCTACTCCATAGGCAGTTTCTCTTACATATTTGATTTGGTTTTCTGCAACTTGAATACAGCAAAGTCTGATGTTTACTGAATTTATGGCCGTAAAAGCAATTTCCTAAAATTTTACTAAGTACATTTAAAATACGTTGATTCTTTTTTCGAGTAGTATTTGTGTGATGGAGATTCAGGGCTTTCTTGCTGCTGTCTCTTTTTATCCCACCAAGATAATAGGAATGCAAAGTACTTCTGATGTTGCAAAAATCAGAATAAGATCTCTCAAATTCAGAATGAGTCTTTAGACCAGTATGCATTCTGGGAGAAAGTCGCAAAAGACAAGTGTAATAATGAGAATAATAGTAACCTTTGAAAACCAATTAACCAAGAAGAGAACGGAGTGAATACTCCCATGACTGGACAGCTGCAGGTAGGGAGGAGAGAGACCACTAGATCAGAATCCAAAGCTATTGGTGTTGCTGGCTCTTAAATTGACCTTTGACAAGCCTTTTTCACTTCATGCCTCAGTTTCATTCTCTGTAAAGCATTAGCACTGATACTGACTCTGCTTTGCTTTAAACTTAATGAATGGAAAGTGTTTCTAATACTACTTTTAATTTCTTACCAAGTATCTCCAGTTCTAAATGAAACTTGAGACAGAAAGTCCAGGAGTTTCAGCTTTGGTTCACAAGTTTGATATGTAGGTTACATTCTTGAATAACTCTTGTCCCATCATCCTGAGGCCCTCCTGAGGTTTCTATCAGCTGTCAGATAAAGCAGTAACATCTTGGTTCCTAAACCCATAGAAAGGATCTGAGTGTTCACCTTTGTGCTTCTTGTGTCTTTTAAGTTTTATGGTGTTAGAAGACAGAAACAGGGAGCAAAATTAGGCATGACTCTGGCTGGAGCATTACATACTAGACTGTGAGGACACATGGGCCATCTTGTACTGACAGTGCTATGCTGAGGATAAATGTGAGGCCACTGCCCAAGGAGCATCATTCCAGCGTGCAGACCCCTTATTACCCACACTATAAAAGTGCACTGCCAATAACACAGGAGGATGTACTGAATATATCATCCATGTCTCTGGATGAGCTAGATCTCAACCTCTTGTTTAGCTAACATGGCCAAATTCTCTTCTATGGCTAGTTCTGGACGAATAGCTGGCAAGTTTATTGCTACTGCAGCCTTTTAGCTATGACCATGACTTTCCTTCTTCCACTAACAGCTCTTTCTCATCTGTCTTAGGCTGTAATCCTTGATTTAAGAAACCTCAGAAGTCCACAGAACTGTGTTAACATTACTTAATCTCTTCTTTGTATGCTCTTTGTACATGTTCTTTATATCATGAGCAATCCCTTTACTTTGTGTTTGCACAGCACCTAACGTAATTGGCTATGGTTTGGCCTTCCACATAGAGCTAACAGGCCCCATGGTGGTTTTTACTCTTTCTGTATCTCATAATCCTGATATGAGGAAAAATACAGAAGCCTTTGTACTATCGTAATGGCACTGTCGGAACGCCTTTGATAAAGACATTTTATTGCCAGTCAAAATCACGTCATTTAAATTGGTATTTTCAGCAAATCACCACCAGTGTTAGACTGTTGCCAGAGTTCCCAACTCCAGTATGATGTCTGAAGACTCACTGTTATAAAGACCATGAAATTAAAAATGGAATTGGGCTGACATTGTACCATTTAGTATGGATCGATATCTTGCATTAACATGTATTAGGTTCAAGACAGCAGGGAGGAGCACACACTTATGCACCAGTTCCTGCTTTTGTGGTTCAGAAGAGTCAAATGATACAGAAATATAATTGCAGCTCTCTGGGCTCACAATAAAACCCATGTACATGCTTTTAGTGGAGCACTGGGCAAATGCTGTGCGATGTAAAACACTGACAATCTGGCTCTTAGGAGTACTTGGAATATAAATACTCTCTCTGCCTAAGGTAAAACACTGTAATTTGAAGAAAAGGCCACGTCTATTAACCTATTGACAGTTCATTCCAGGATCCCTTGGCTCTTGGACAACAGGCCTGAAATAGAGAGATTCAGAAGCTCGACCCTATCCGGTGCAGTCCATATTGTTAAGTTATGCCTATTGTAGAATTATCATTCAACAGTGAAAACATAGAGTGTATCTATAAGAAACGGGAAGAAAGGGGTGAGTTGATGGTTATTTAAAAGTTAGGGCTTGCTTCTTTCGTTGATAATAAGATTGATGTAATGACATCATGATGTTGTCAAGCATACTGAGGCCTGATGTACCCAGCCTGGAAGAAGACCGGAGCCACTTGGGATTCGTTTTCTCAGCTGGCACATGGTGTAGGAATGATATAACCATTATGTAGGAAGTGTAAAACTGGTAGAGCTTGATTGGTAAGCATCACAGTTCCCTCCTTGTAATGGAAATAGTGTGCACTAAATGACTAACAGAGGAAACCACTCAGAGAAATGCTTATATTAAAAGTGTAGAGCCTCAGCAGGACCACAGTAATCAATTACTCTAAACTGAAGCCCTGGCAGCTTCCATGAATTGCTATTGATTTCAACTATTAGTCACTGAATCTTTCTAGGGCTAGGCTGAAATGTAGGTGTGAGATGCAGACAAAATTAGCAGCCTGAACAAACCTCTGTGGAAAACACAGGGAACAGCCAGGTTTGGTAAGATATGTTATACTGAAGGTTATTTTTTGAAAGTGCTTAAATTTGCAAAAACCTAAATCCCACGCAGGGATAAAAATGAAGTGTCATATCAGCATATATTGAAATAAGAAACATGAGAGTTTTGTTTTTCTTGTGAAGTTACTATGGAAAATTTTGTCTGGCTTTCTTTAGAAAGCCTGTCTTCCTCCACTGCAGTTGAATAAAGGGGAAGGGGGCAAGTAATTTTTTTTTTCAAGCCTTCTTCTGACCACCATAAAAATTATTTCCTTCTTGCAATGAACCCACAAGGCATTTAAAAATTATTCCAAAATAATGATAGAAGATTCAATCCTTTGTATGCCATAGCTTGTGAGTTGCAAATTTGTTCTCTACAAAATTCAGTTTCTTGTGGAATTCCTTGATGGTTTCAAGAAGATGAAGCAGCTATTTCTTTATGCATACTGTTCACTTCAAAGGGAATTTAATCTGTTTTGAGGAGGCTGCTATGTTTCCATTATCATACAAGGAAACTTATTCTGGGACCTTTTTTGCTCAGCAGGAACCCTATGTATTTTCCACATTCTCATTATACGTGTTTTGGCATGAGCATAAAGCAGGCATGCTCATTTATATTCTAGCTGATCAAGAGGAGAAGTCTGATTAATATGAATTTTGGATGAAGGTGAGGGTCAACTTTGTAACCTGCAATAAAAGGAACTTTCTGGAGTGACTTCTCCCAGAGGGGAATATTTCTGTTAGATCAGTGGCCCAGAGGCAATGGAACAAATTTTCTTCCTCCTGTTATTCTCATTTTGCTATCAGCTGCACAACAGCAGCATAAAATACTGGATTAGAACTAAACATACCATGTAACTGAATCGTGTACTCAGATCGCATTCCTCACACTGCATATCATTGCAGGTTTTTAATCATTCCTTATTTTAATCTTTCCTTATGCTCTTTCCTTCTTCCTCTTAGTGTTTTTCTTCTCTTCCCCTTCCCTCTCCCTCAGATGTTTCCCTACAGCCTCCTCACAGCCAGGCTCTGCCCTGATCATTCTCCTTTGTTATACTTCTATTCTTGAATAGTTTGGGGAAGGCAACACAGATAGTCAGCCAAAGTTAAGGTTACATTGCCTTAGAGTAGCTTTGTTGCCTTTCCCAAAATTGCCTTTCCTTGTAGCTCTGCTAACCCAACTGTGAGAACATCATCTCTCACCATTGTAGTTGCCAAGTGTACTTGACCTTTCATTTCCATTTTGCTGTGGAGAGTGTCTAGAAAGTCTGCTGGCCTCTTCATAGCTTTATCCTGTTTCATGGCGCCAAGCAGTGGAGGACAGATCTGGTATGTAAGACAGCAAATAGTTAAGGGGGAAGCACCTGTTCTATTTCTTGGAAGCAAGAAGATATTTTTTTATTCCTGGTGTTAATGTTAATGAATTAAAAGACTGGCAATGTATTCTAGCCCATTGCTGGCAAGGTGCCAGTTCAACCTTGCCTTAGTGCAAGTTTCTACCAGGGATCAAAATGCCTGGTTCTTGTCAAGCATGTGTGGGACTCAAAGCAGTATGAAGATATTTTTCATTTTCTTAGGGGAAATTTCTACCCTGTTAAGGCACAGAAACACTGACTTTTTTAGGACAACAGAATTATATCCCAGTACACTGCCAGTGGTGAACTGAACACTCTGTTCGTTCTGTCTTAGATACCTTTGGTCCTAGGTGTTTTATCCATATTCTGAAAATGAAGCAGATCGCATGTAGTACAACAAGAGTCAGATGTGACTGGTATTTCAGACATGAGTGCAGTGGGGGAGAAGGACCATGCCTCATTGGAGACAGCTCTCCACAAGATCCGATTGCAGAGAAGGGCAGTAGTGTAGGAGACAACCCTACAGATTTGTGCCATTACCAGTTTTCCCTTTAGCAGTGGAATTTTCATTTAATCAATTTCTGCCAGATTCCCTCTGTTTCGTGCTTTTCAAGTTCACCAAAGGCCCTGTTTCTGAAGCACACTGTCTGGTCCAATTTTTAAAAATTTTATTTTATTATTTTTTCCTGCCGTGCAATGCTGTGCTTAAAAGGAAGAAAAGACACAAAGGGAAGATAGAAAAATAGAAATGAGAAATGTCTCATGGGAGATGCTTGCCCTTACCATGTCATGCTAGTTTAAATACAGTTCCCACACATCACATGTCAAGCTGTACTTGATTGTTTTCAAATAAATGGCAAAAATCATGAGAGGAGGAAAATGTTCTTTTGTGTGACATATTCTTCTTTTGATATATTGGGTTCTGTAGCTGTCAAAACAAAGGCTGTTTTTCCGTCTACTATTACAAATGCATTTGGGGTAAATCTCTTCTGCAACTCTCTAGTCCCTTGGTTGTTTCCTTCAATACAGTGTTATTGTTTTAATTTTTCTAAATCTAGTGAAATGATGAATTTTCATTTTTACTATGATCCTCAGTAGGCAAATGAGGTTCTTTCTCAGTGGAGATTTAGATCACATCTGGAAATGCAGTCTGTTTCAAGTATTTTCTGCTTTTCTGGCAGGAGGATGGAATATTTAATTTCATTATTCAGCATAGGTTTATTCATTTTACGCAATGAAAGGAAATTCATCAATAGTGTCCTCAGCATCCAGAAAAATGATACTTACCATGACTGTTTCACATACTCCATTTATATTTTATATCTTGCTCATCACTCAGCAATTATTCATCTCTCTGCTGAGAGGTGAAATTCTTCTATTGAGTAACTATAATTTCTCTGAACTCCACAAAGCAATTCAATCGCTGAAAGCAGTTGCTTTTACTTAAAGGTGTTTCTTGAGACAAATTCACCAAATACACATAACTGAATAAAGAGGTTTTTTTTTTCTGTTGATTTTCAGGATTATTTATTGATGCTTGATAAAATAGGTAGATCAATGTTTCTACATCTTAACATTTATTGCACTTATATTAATCATGATGGATTCTTGGAGATGAATGCAAATGTGATAGTATAAGTAAGTAGGAATGCAGTTAAAATGCAACATTAATTCATTCCCAGTTGTTATTAAATGTCACGAGATATTAATAGTTTTGCTGATATTTTCCTTTCTAAACCACATGGGAGGCAAAAAAACCCAAAAAACCACAACAGTGTGATGTATGCACAGTCATCAAGATAATTATCTCTGAATCTTTCGTACTATTTCACTGTAGTGTTCCAGACCTATAATTTTGGGAAAGACCAAAGTATAGAGTGTAAAGGTGGTGATAGACTGTATCCCATTCCCACAGAAATCAATCAAAGGTCTTTGATTGGTCTTCCATTTGGGAAGTCGTCACAGTGGGAACAGAAACAGGCTTAGTACCATGATATATGATTTCTCTTGCCATCAATAAAACAGATTTTCTCATTTATCTTTTCCTCTGAGGTATTTAAATTTTGAACGTCAGCTGATTCAAATTTTATGTTCAGGGAATCCAGGCACTGAGATGATTTGTGTTTAGGGCACTGCACTGGGACTCAGTAGATCTGGGTTTGTTCTGTCATGCATTTCCCATGTGATCTTATGCAAATCCTTTATTGCTTCTCACACAAACTCATCAGTAAAATAGGGTAATGTTACTCTTCTTCTTGTTCAAAGGATTTGTTAACATTTGGATGGCTTATCTGTAGCAGATTGCTGAGGGCCATTTAAAAATGCACAGTCTTACTTAAATGTACTGCTTTACATACATATCCTTCTTTCATTTTATGCTTCTGTATCTACTGCTTTCTTACAGCCCCCTCATGAGACTCTTACTTTCATTCTTTTCTCTATAAGCAATCTTCCACAGACTGGCCTTCTCCTCCAAACACAGGCTCAGTGTGGGTCCTGGGTTCTAAAGCAGGTAATGTGTATGAGGGGAGATAGAAGTGTTAGAGAGGCACCATGTGAGTTACACTTCATGTAGGTAATCTTTGGTGATCCAGCTGACACGTTTGTGATTGGGAAAGTAGATATTTGATGTATTTTTGTTCCAGATGATGTTCACTTAAATGATTCAGGTGTATGATTCTCAGTCACAGAAATTCATACTGATTTCGGTAGTGGGCGTCATTTACATAAAAACCTAAGACTGCCATTTCGGATACTTCTTTGTAAGTATTCAAATAGCAAACCTAATACCGTGCATAATTTTTTTAAAGGAAATTGTATTAGTATATATTCACCCAAAATTATTTGCATAAATACTTCTGTGTTTGCCATGTGCCTTTGCAAAAAAAGTACCTTTTTTTTTCTATTTTTTTAAGTCTTTTACCTTAAGCTACATGTATTTTCTATCTTAAGTTGCATGATGATAAAAGCCAGTGAGCCTAAATGGAGTGAGCAGATCTGAGCTGTGCATTGTTCCCTCTCAGTCAGTATTATCTGGGATAGAGCAGTGGTTTCAATAGCAAGTTCAGGAGATATAGCTACCTGCTCTCTGTTAGTTTCAATGAAGGTGAGAATTCTATATCCCTGCAGCACTGTTTCTTTGATGTCTTTGCACAGCACTGGCAAATGGTGACCTGGTAACGGCATCTGCAGTAAAACTGTGCAGACTTTGAGTTTGACATTGCTCTTTGGTCTAAGTGGGCCAGGTATGGAAATTTAAAACTGCACTACTACCAAAAAAATTAGTATATCTTTAAAAGCATTACATGTGTGTACATTTGCAGGCTTCCTTCAAATAAGAGTCATGGTTTACCTGCAGACAACTGCATTTTCCTTGATGAAACTTCCATTCAGACATTGTAGATATAAAGCCAGCCAATATGGAGGACCTGACGGAAGTGATTACGGCCTCTGAGTTCCATCCCCATCACTGCAATCTCTTTGTCTACAGCAGCAGCAAAGGATCCCTGAGACTCTGCGACATGAGGGCATCGGCTCTCTGTGACAAACATTCCAAGCGTAAGTCCTTGCTCCATTGAGTCCCAGATGTCATTAAAGTCTTACTATTCACAGACAGCACCTAGATGTGTGCATACCCCAGTGTGTTAGTTTCTCACTTGCAGGCACATTTGAAAAGAAAACAGTAAAAAGAAGTTTATTTCACCTGTGCAAGTATTAGCTATGACCTTGGTAACAGTCATGTCTGTGACTGGTTGCCCTTACGGTTCTTACTGCAGGGATCAGTGAAGAACCCAGAACTCTTCAGCAAAAGAGAGAGGATTCCTAACGACTCAAAGAAGATGAGGGAGTATTTAAGTAGATGAGCATACTGGTTTGAATACACAAGTACTGTTCTGAGTGCTGCAGCAAGTAAATTTTGATTGTCAAACTGCCTTCAAATTTCAAATCCATTTTCTGGATTAGGAAATCTCAGTATCCTTCCTAAAAATGCAGTCCAGCATTCTCTATATGTATTTTTTCAATATTATGTTTGAACAGACTCGGAGGCAATGCAGTAAGTAATGGGGGGGAAGGAGGGAAGAAACGAAAATTGTGTTGGTATAGAAGTTGTCATCTGTCCTCCGTGATTTTATGTAGCCTGTGAAATTTTGAGATGAACCACCAATTCATGATAGTTCATATCTGAAATATACAAAAGAAGAAGGAAGTAAAATTTTAAAATACGTGACTGTTCTCAAAGTAAAAGTTGAAGTAAAATGCAAGTTTATATTGTCTTACTCTCAGCTCTTTAAGGTCTAGAGAAGACAGAGTGTGGTTCTGCCCACCAGTAATATGGCACACCTGGGCACTTTGCCTTGTGCAAACAACCTGTTTGTTCCTAATCTTCTGAGACTTGACAGTGCCCAGACAAAGGCATCATGTGGTTGGTTGCTGAGAAGCTGAGAACCTCATGAATGATCTGTGGTGGCTCTGCTTTAGTCGCCTTCAGGACTAGGGCTCTTCCAGGACACCTCCAACTCACAGAACTGGGTCATCAGTTTCTTTTGTGATGTTGAAACACTGGAAGGAAATTCAAGAGAAATTCTTTTAGTACCAGAGCACATAAGAGGTTTTATGTCATTCGGTGCCTGCTTGAACCTGTTTGAGGTAGGCAGATCTTATTAGTAGGGGCAAAAGGAGAGGAAAAAGCATGTGAAGATTTAAATGAGAACTAAGTGGTGCACAGATTTTGTTCATAAGGTATTTTTAAAACTGAAATGAATATAGTAAAAAGCCTATGACTAGGCCTTTTGACTGCAGGGAGAAATGCACATGCTCAGAACTTCTTAGGATGTGGTCTCCAATTATAGAAAATAACCTTCAAGGACAATTTCCTAAGCAGAGAAGTGTTTTACCTTTATTAGCTATATCTCCTTGTACTTGTAGGGGGAATTCAATACTATTAAGTGAAATGTAAGCATGACACAGTCTGACACAATGCTGTGAGTTACCCTGTCCAACTTAATTGTTTTATTCTGTAATACTTCCATTTCTTCCTACTAATAAGGCCTCCATGGCCCTGTAACTCAATGCCAAATGCCAATCGGAACTTATTAAAGCCACAATACAGCAACGCTGGATGAAAGAAGGCATTCTATACCAGAAGGGAGCACAAGGTCTAATGGTCATTGATTAAACCCCATTTTCCAGATCTGTGAGTTAGAAAATAGCCATTTAATGTAGCATCGCTGCACTGAAGTCAAGTCAAGCTCATTGAGAATCTGAGTGTGTACAGTACAAAACTGATACAGCAGTGGTAGAACTTCCAAAGTGTTAAAAGGAGTAGGCCCGTGTACTGCTGATTGGAGTGGTTTCAGTAGCTCTCAGAGACAAGCAAAGTTAATTATATACAGCCCATAGCAGCCCAAAAAGATATATCAAAAACCAGTCTGCAAAATCAAGTTATTTGCATGATTGTCTCTCTAGTACCTTGACTGTAAATCTGATTGCTCTTTACAGTTGTTAAATTTACATCTGGTGCATATGCATGATCAGTACCCTGCTCTCCTAGCTTGGCTTGTCTTTCAGTCTTTCCCCATAACTAACTTCACTTCTCAAGCAAAACACTACAACTGGAGTCGCTGTAAACCCTCATGTTCTGCTGTGCATCCCTGCTTTCTCAGCACAGTCTAGTATCACTGTGTGCTGTATTTCATATGCTGTTCCAAGATCGTAATGGATGTACATATTTTTAGGGATGAAAGATCCAATGTAAAACTTACAAAAATACCTGGATAATGAGCATATGTTGTGAACTTCTGCATTTACTCCTTTTTCCCTTATTTAGTCAAATCTCTGTAGCTCTGATAAAGTCCATTGTTGCTCCTGGGGGAAGGGCCCGTCCATTTATACAGGTTTAGACAGTGCCATACTGTAAAAATAAATTACATACTAATATATGTAGTGTAAGTCAACCAACATAGGATGTTAATAAATTGAAGATTTCTGGTTTTCTAAGCTCAGTGGCAAAATCTCTGTTTTCAGCATTAGTGACAGCAGCACTACAAGGTTTCCCTTATAAATCCTCATGGCTTTGACATGGACAAGATGAGACTACTTCCATATGTACTCATCCTTGATGCCTCTGCTGAGATTTAATAGCAAGCTGCCAATTTGTGTGATGAGCTGTAATGGGGATTTCTGTCCCTTAGAAAAATTATCTCAGACCACCAAATCTATTTATAAGGCACTGAAAGAATATCAGGTCGGTAGCTGAATTTTAAATGGTCATTGAGATACTGATAAGGTGTGATAAAATGTGTTGTGTCTCTAATGGACAACCTGAAACTGCTTCTTATAACAGCTCTGTAATAGATTGTGCAGTGCTGAGTGAAGATCACAAGAAAATCTTATGTAGCCATTGCAAATGTATGTCAGGGAAAGACCAATCTGTAACCATAGAGCAGGTATATGCATAATGCTGTTCCATGTTATTATCAGACTTTGCAAGTAGTGGGAGAGGATGCCATCAAAAATGTTCTGGAGAGGAGGTGCCAAAGAGATGAACGTCCCTGCTTGTTTAGAATATTAGAGGAGTGGGAATGAGGAAGGTGTTGTTGCAGTCCGCGGTGTTATAGATAAAGATTTAAAATATTTATGAAAGTCAAACTCGAGCAGGAACAAATAGGGAATTAATTTAAATAATATGGAACCTTTCACCTAAATAGTGTACTTGCCAAAACACCCAAAGATTGCCTTTGAGATGTCATCAGACAACATGCATGGCAGTACAGTGTAGAAAAAAAGGTAGTATATGGAAATCTGTGACAGCAGCAAAAGTATCGTTGTTAGAGCAGTCAGCTGGGAACATTGAAGAAATAAAAGAATTAACCCCCACCTCAAATTCTGTAAATTCTCACGTAAGGGGTTCAGGTGACAAGGAAGACAAGCATAGGGATACTGTTGCAGTAAGATCATCCTGACTAAAAATATACTTACAGCATAATATGCAACTGTTCAATTTACAAATAGTTGCTAATTTGGTTTTTATTTTTTATTGCTAATATTATGTTCAGAGATCCTCATAAATGTGCACAGAGTTAATATAATTCTTCCAAACAGCTTGTAGGCTAGATGGGTACATATGGCTGTTTCAACAAATCATATAATAAAGCAGTCAGCTAAAGAAAACTGAGCTTGAGCATGTGAAGTCAGAAAAAAATAAAGAGCTTTTTCAGTACTTCATCTGAATTATTAAAACCATTATTAAATGGTAAATATAAATTGTATAGTTATGCAATATGGAAATGTAAGTTACTCAAGAGTATAACTCCTATTGATATTTCATGTAATAGCCTTAACATCTTAAAGTCATTGCATACTTCAGAAGTAGTAATTTATTTAAATTCTGTATGTTGCTTTAAGGGTTTTTTAGTATTCATTTCTTAATATGTATTTGTAGACTAAAACCTTATTTCTAATTATCCATTACCCGTGTGCAAAGTTTACAGCAAAATACTTCAAGGAAAGAGGAGCTGCAGTTTAAAGTTCATTGCTCTGTTTGCCATGGTGATCTTAAAAACACAGATTTTGGGGTTATATAGCATTAGCCTCTGTCACCATGAGTTGGTGCTTTCTGTCCTGCAGACAGACTTCTCAACCTCCTGACCTCTGGGTCTGTAGCAGGAGCCATTTAGAGCGCTCCTCCCTTTGACCAAGGAAGCCTTTATAGGTGACAGGCAATCCCAACAGCCGTCTTCTCTGGACTCTCCCTGAATGGAGCAAAGCATCTCAGCTGGTGCGTCCCAATCCCATGGGTTGGACAATCACTGTCTTAAAAGTATAAAATGGTTTTCGAAGCAATGCAGAGTGAATTCCGAGTTTGGTTCATGACTCGGAGATGCCACCCAAAGATGAGGTGGGTGTTTTTTCCACTGAGAGTCCTTTTCCACATTTTTATTTGAAATCCAGGCCTGAAAGAAATGCCAGCCTTTCCCCAAGGATGATTGCCACTGTCCTGTCAGTCAGGCGTGTAACTCAGTTGGGTTGTCTGCTGGGCTTTTTTCAGATTACCTTTGATTTTAAAGAATTCAGAACCATGGAAGCAGCCAAGACAGATAGCAAGGATAATCTACTTAAACGTGTTGAATTTTTAAAATTTAATTAATTGTATTTACCAGTTGTTTAAAGAAGGTTGGAATTTCAGTGACAAGACAGCTTTCAGACCTCTGACTGAATATGGATTATCTTTCATTTGCAACAGAGAACAACCAGATGCACAAAAAAGCCTGTGACAGACTATCCCTGCTGGATTTGCTAATTAATATTGACCTTTCCAAATGAATGATGCTTATTGTCTGACTGAAAAAGAGACAACTTGTTTTTCTTCTCTGTGAGCTTTACATCTAAAATACGCTTTTTATTTCTGCATCTGGTCTCATGTCAGGTTATCATCTGAGAGAGAGAGAGAGTCATCACTCTCCCTTTGTGCACAGAGAGGCCCCTGTCAAAGTGATGTCCACTGCAGGCAAAATCTGCAAGGTTTCATGTGACAGGAGCGAAACTTATCTGAGCTTCTGAAATGATTTGACCCCGTGCTTGATGAAGGCTTTTTCTCCTTATCCTAATTCTGTTTTTATTTTTAAGCATACACTACAAAGGCATATATGCATTGCTGATTTTATATCCCAAATGAAAAAATGTGCCCGTATCCTGATAATTTTGTAATTAGGACTGTCACTAAAGGTCTGTTACTACAATTTCATGCATGCTAAACTAGATCCTGGAACGGATCCTTCCGTGTGCAGGAATCCCACTGAAATTTAGTAACAGATTGCCTTTAGCATGGGCTCCAAAGCTTCCATTCTGCTCAGTTTGGATGAATGTATAATAAAGACATTTAAAACATGGCTAATGAAAATTTAGAAGTGTTTCTACAGAAATGCAATTATATTTATATATTATTTCCTCCAGTTGTGAAAGATATGTTAAAATTAAATCTGAGGAAGAAAAAACCTGATTTATATACTTCTAGCTATCAAATGCTAGGAGGAAAGAGAAAAGCCTGAAGCAATGGTAAATGATTTATGATTGAAGAGGTGTTTCATTAACCCCTCTCCTCCAGCCACACACAGATAAAGCAAATAATTGCTGTAAGATTGATTTAATTATTCAGTCTATTAAAATTCCTGTCTTGTTTGCTTAATTTTTTTGATAGCAACAAATACTGCTTTTTAATGTCTCATGAAAGCAGCTTTCAAGATCTTATTTCACTGGGGGAGAAAAAACCCACTTATCACTAATGTTATATATCAAGATCAGAAAGACTTACACATCAGTTTGGCTGTAGAGCAGTAGTAGTTTTATGTCCCATTAACTCCTTGGCATTGCTCACAACACGTGGCATTAAACATGCACATAAGTCTTTGTGAGACCAAGGTTTAAAGAGGCTTGATCTTCTAGATTGGCTTTGTGTTTTTTCAATTCCTTTTCTCTCTTTAGCACCATTTCTCTTTATTAACAAACTCACTGGCAAAGTTATATTAATCTAAGCAACTCCAAGGCTCCCACCCACTGATCTTTAGCTATTGATCTGGCTTTGCCTTTCAGTACTAATGCACCCTCCCTTGTGGTTTGTGACAAGCTGCAGCAACTCAGTGCAGATGGTAAAACAGATTCTTAAATATTGATTTGAGGCTCCACTTTTAAAAGCCATGCTCTCTAGAGGTATTGATGAGAAGCCTAGTTTTAATACTGGGTCATTGGATAAAGGAATGGTGTACGGTAGGTGAAATTTCAGCCTTGTGGTGTGGAGGTAGGGTCAAAAATTTGCTTTGAGTAAAAGAAGGAAAATTATGTGTAACTGACCAGGGCACAAAGAGGTGCCCTCTGAATTATATAAAAGCAAGTAGAAAATTTAAATATAAAAAAGTACTTTTATTAGTTTAAAACAGGATAAGCAGCTACAGGCTATGGTAATATAAAATGTTAAACAAATGTGTCTCACAAAATAATTGTATTTTAGATTGCTTATGAAAGCAGATTTAAAAACTCCCTCTCATGTATAACCATATTAATCAGTATAGACCAAGATTGTCACATTAGCAGAATATTCTATTATTGAAAGAGAATTTCCAAGGGAGGTTAATGTATGAGTGGATTAGCTTAATACAAAACAATAAAACATCCAGAGATAGTCAAAGATAAAGTAAATAATAATGGTAAATCAAATTATTATCATGAATAATGAAGCTAAAAGGCATAAAGAGACCATGAATTTCAATGGAGCTTGCAGCTGGGCTTGATTCACTTGGAATGTACTCAGGAACTGTTTTGTACGAAATCCTAAAATAGATTTTAAACAATGCATAAAAATTACTATACCCGGGCAGACCAGAGGTCCTTCTAGCCCAGTGTTCTGGCTCTGATATTGGCAGTAGCAACATCAACAGAAAATTTAAGAACAGGCTAAGTCAATAATCTTTACCCTCTGCAGTTTGCAGTTGGAAACTTGAGGTTCGGGGACCTTAGTGGAAGTGAACTTACTGCATTAACAATACTGAAATGGATGTTCGGCGTTTTTTCTTTCCTTGAACTTGGGCAGTTACTTTTGAACCTGTGTATATTTTTTACCATTCACAATATCTTTCAGTAAAGTCTTTAGTAGCTTAATTAGGCATAGTAGAAGAACCATCTTCTCTCTGCTTACCGCTTCCTAGTTTCACATGGTGACACCTACTTGTGGATTGGAAGAGACAGTGTGCAAAGTGAACTGTCATTCCCTGTTCATCCTTTCCATGCCACTCTTAATTACGATCCCCTCAGTCTTTCCTAGGTTGAGAGACCCCAGTCTATTTAGCCACTCCTTGCGTGGAAGTCATTTGGTACTTCTGGTCATTTTTACTGCCCATTTTTATGTCTTCTTAAGATCTCTACCGTGTTAGAGAGAAGCCCAGAACTATTCTTAGCTCAGGATGTAGCTTTCTTGAATTAAACAGCACCAAAAGAAATTCTTTCTGTATTGAATGTTAGTAACAAGTGTCATGTACTTGGAAAAATAAGAATATTAGTATTTTCATAGAAGTTCAAATGAAATTTAGTTTAGGGTTTTTTGTGCTAAACTTGATGAAATATATCTGATAGAGCAAATTACAGCTGACCCAGGAATAGTGCTAATTTGCCATCTAAAAATATTACAGTGTAGTTAAATAACTTGTTATTTTGGTTAAAATTTTTTATTTATCAGCTACTAGGAAAGCATATTGGTTCTTCTTCCTTTTCTTACTGTGGCTACTCTATTAAGACCAGTGAAATTCCATACGTTTCAAAGTACTGTTTTCCAATATGTTTTAATCAGGCATTGCAGCCATTTCTGTTTGGGATCTGGAATTAAATAGGGACTTAGTTTAAATTATAAGTTTTTTGGCCTGGGACTGAACCTGTTTTCTGTGTTTATGAAATTAAAGCCCAGTGAGGGATTACTTGATCCACCACCGATATTTCCAGGTCCAGTTGAAATTCACCTGTTGTTTGTGTACCAGTGTAACCCAGAAGTTTAACTGTAATAAGTTCTTAATTCAGTCTAGCTGCAGAATGTTTACTTGCTTATATAATAAAAATGAAAATTTGTTTTCCCTATCATGTTCCACCAACTTGGTTGGCACTGGTCTCCACAATCCTCTCCCTCTCAGTAACCACACTGCCTCTGTTTCCACTGTTGCCAAAGTTGTCTTCATCGCTTTGTAACAGTGACGCTTGAACAGGAACTGGATTATTTTCTCTATCCATCAGCTATCTTTGGAGGGAAGGAGAGATTTATTTCATGGTGCAGGATTTCCAGTGATTTAAATCTAAGTAACAACAATTGCTATAAAATCAGAAGTTTTCAGGACAGGATACAAACTATAAACAATATCCTCTTTAAAAAAACTTTAATACGTTATTATTTGTTCATAAGTAGAAAGAAAACAGTGCTTTTTTTGCTAGAGGAAATGAGTCTTCAAAGCTGTTTATAATTTTATCCTATGACTGATGGAATTTCTTACAAAATCTGTGGAGCAGATTTCTGTTCATCTTCAAGTTTTCCTTCTTGTGATGATTTCAGGAGGAATACAGGATTTTTTATGCTATTTTGTATGATTGTGACACTGCACCCACCATATAAGACAATTTTAGCATTATTTTTGATAATTTTTAAAGTTCACATATGCCAGAATTTACACCCTGCAATGATTAAAGCTCTGCCCAGCTACTTGTTTAGAACTGAACTTGAAAATTACTTTGGGTTGGATTTTGTTTTTCTTTATTGAATGTATCTTGTCAGTTTCAGGTGTGTGGAATCAGGCCCATATTGATGGGAAGTTGGGGTGGCAGCACCTGTGACCCCCAGAGTACAGATGAGAGCCACTACGTGTTAGCTAGTGCACCACACTTCTTTTAGCTGGTACCCGAGGCATCTGCTTTCTTTTGGCCAGTGTCTAGGAGGGAAGCTGTGAGATGGACCTTTCCACCTACTCTTGCTGTTCCTGGCCATATTTTTTTTAAACTTAAGACGTCTGCATGTATTTCTGCATGATAAATGCACACATTAGAAATGCCTTTCCTATCCACTGGAAAAGGAAAGTCTCCTTTCTGCATTAGATCAGAGAAATTCACAAGGAAACAAAAATACTTTTTAGGAGGAATAAGAGTTTGTTTTTCAGCAGATGGCACTCCTTTTAAGAAAGAAGCAGCATATTTTTATGCTACATATTTTCTTCAGGATTCAGGAAAACAGCGCTCTGGCAAGTATCCTTCAACGAACCCATCCTTCTCTACAAAGTCTGGACTTCTATGAGAAGCAACTGTGGTTTTTAACTTGTGAGCAGGAAGCTGTGCAGAAAGGAATTGAGCATTTTTATTTCCCTAGGCAGACTTCTCAGTTTACCCACGTATCTGCTGGTGGCATAAGTGATGCCTTGAGTGGCTACCTAGAAACAGGCTAGACAGGAGTAGGAGAATAAAGGTAGGTATTTATTTGAAAGGCCTTCAGAGGTACACCCTGGGGAGCCAGAGGCTACGTCCAAAAATGGACCCCAAGATGGGCAACGAGTCACAAGTTCTTCACACTTTTATAGGTTTGGGTCATTTGCATATCAGCATAAATTTGCCAATTAAAACTTTAGCTAATGATGGAATTTCTTCAATTTCTCCACCTCTCTAGCGGCCTTAGTTTACACCTTTGAGCCTAGGACAATCTGAGTGTCCTTGAATAGCAAGCTCGGAGAGGCTTTGTTGTGTCTATCTGGCCTAGCAGAGCAGCTAACAAGCTACAGGAAACTTCAGAGTTACACACCAGGCAATATAAGATTTGAAAAACATAAAAGTTAAAACCTAAGGCATCATAAGGGGCAGGAACAGTGTCTTCCTGGCAGGCTTCTCTTTAAACACTGGCTGTACTCAGAGATTTGCTCTGCTTCCCTCTGTAATCCCATGGTATTTCTCTATGCCAGAGTCCTGTTATCGAGGTCACATTTAAGTCTGAGCAAGTGTCACGTGAGAGCTCAGCACATCACATCATTTGTGATTCCTATGTTCATTAGGTAGCTAGACAGGTAACTTTTTGTCTTTCTTGTAATTAGTGCTGTGACCATTATCAAGAACAATAGTAATGAAAGTTAAATACCCTTTTGTATGGCAGGTGTTAGTTATTAAGAAATTAATGATGAAATTAATCAAAGAATATAATAGGATCTGTAATCAAATGTCAGTAAAGTTCAGATCTAACAAGATTTTTTTAGATACAGAGAAGTAAGCTAGATTTGAAATCCTGTGTTTTGGGTACTGGTTGCTCCTGGGCATAAGAGCAGCCTCCAAAAGATAAGTTTTAACAGTAATAAACAGAAAATGCGTTTTGGAAACCATGGGCTAGACCCATGGTTTTTTCCTATCAGCTTGGAAAGGTCAGGGCTGAATTTGAATTGCTTGCCTGAACTGAAGTCCAAGTCACAAGGCTGTCTCTTCACTGCTGTTCTGTGTTTCTCAACTGTTTCTCAACTCGTATTAGCCGAACTGAAGGAAGATGGTGCTTTTTTTGCAGTATGTGCATAACCTTATTTTGAAACCAGAAATAGACAAGTCCCAAGAACAGTCTTTCTCATCTTCATTTCCCGAGGCTAATGCCCTGTTCTGGTTGCTCAGGCTGATGCTGGTAGTTGCTATGCTTTCTTTTCTTTTCATTAGGAGCTGCTTCTTAATTTCCTGTAACAGTTTTCCTGCATTGGTTATGCTGACTAGAGGAATTATCTCTGAAGAATTGCTGCTACTAAAATTTCTACTGCTATCTTTCTTTCTGTAGTGATACAAGACTTTCATGCCTCTGTTAGTTCCACAGCTAATTAATCTAAGTCTTTCTAATACTTAACACAGTAAGCATAGAAAAGCAATAAATGGGGGAGATAAAGAATGAAATGGTTTAATCTCATTAATTAACCAAATAGCGAATATTCAGGTACAAATATCACTCCTCTTCTAATCACTGGGAGTCACATAGAGCCAAGAAAATATATCTAAGCTATAAATGAAGGTGTAGTTCAGTTAGTGTGGGTTTTGTTTTTTTCTTTCCTGGTTTTAATAGCAACTTCACATCATAATTAGGAGGATGAAATCCCTGCCAGCCAAGTCTATAGTTTGGACAGATTAAAGGGAAGAGGTATGAGGAATGATAATTGCTTTGTGCTCATCAGACTTCTCTGAAAATCTGACAGGATAATTATAAAATACCTGCTTTGCAGAATGTCTAGGCAAAATTTAAAGAGCTATTTAAAGTTGTTCATTTACAGTCTATCTGAAAAGAAAAGTTTTTTCCCCTTTTTGAAGTAGTTCATTACCATTTAGATGTGTGGTGCACATATTTAAATATAGGCCTTATTCTCATATGCACGCCTGGCTGCATTCCACTGCCCACCCCCAAAGAAAATTGCCCATAATTTTTTGCGTTACCCCACATACTGCACCCACGTACTCACCCTTAACTTTCAGCAGAACATTATTTAACCTAATGGAAACTAACCTTTTTGCTTCCAACAGTCTGAATCATCGTCAGGGATAAAATAATTGAGAGAGAAATGTTCCAGTGGACTAGACAAAAAACTTGACTAACAGTAAAAAGTTTTTCTACTTTCAGCATGTTTTCATGTTTCATCACATGGCTTTTCTTCACCTGCTTTTGAGACTTGAAAATGACATTCACTAAATTGCCAGTTTTCAAAGAATATTCTAGGCATAAGTCCCAAAACCCTACTGATTTTGCTGAGAGTTAAATGACCCTGAAAGCCTGACTTCCTAATGAAGTTCACCACAGAGGTCAGTTGGATCATAGGGCCACAGATACCTGCAGAAAGACAACAGAGTTGCTCTAGGCACCCGTAAGGTAGGGCTAGAGTCATCCAGTATCATTCTTACGTACAGTTGAACAGGGATGACCAACCTCATAGCTACAAGAGCTGGATTTCCATGTATGAACATCGTGTAAGCAATATTTCATGACCTGCTGCCTTGTCGGATCGCGCATAACTGCTGACCATCACATTCAGTGAGTTCAGTGCTTTCCAGAGCTGCCGGCAATTGCACATCAACTACGTAGTTCATGCATCCACGTGGTAAACCCTTGTCTATTTTATGCTCACCTCTCAGGAAGAGGTAATTGCGATTTGCAATTGCTTTTTAAAATTCTCATGCTTAGTCTCAGATGCCTTCAGACATGACCAATGAGTAGCCTGCAGCCAGGCCAGCTGGTTCTGGCAAGCAGGGCAGGCTTTGAGTAACATGCTCTCCCAGGGATGCCAGGACTGTTGTGAGACGACATGTACACACCTCTCATGTGACAGGGACACCTGGATTTTGGTTATGTCGGGAAACAGGGTATGCAGACCCCAGAAAGGATGATCAAGGCATGAACTGCCTTGCTATAGGTATCTGTAGTCAACTAACCAGTGTATCTGCAGAATTTCCCAAAGTCCATAGCCGTAACATTATTATTGTCATGTTTAAAGCTTACAGTTTGTATTTTTATATAAAGTTAAAAGAAATTAAGTGCTGGACATATAATTAATTCTGTATCCTGTTCCTTGATAGATTGAATTACGTTTCACAAGAAATGCACACTTCAGATTGTACAACAGAGCAATTTTTTATACAATTCTGTCTTGCTTCTTTTTCTTTGAACAGTTTATGAAGAACCAGAAGACCCCAGTAACAGATCATTTTTTTCGGAAATTATCTCTTCAGTGTCAGATGTCAAATTCAGTCACAGCGGTAGATACATGCTTACAAGAGATTACCTCACTGTCAAGGTTTGGGATCTGAACATGGAAACAAAGCCTGTAGAAACGTACCAGGTAGGAATCTCCTATGTCTTAAAATGCAACATTATGAAAGGATCTCACTGTTCAAAAACTGGATGGTTCTGTAAACTTCTCATTACTTTATCTGAGAAACAGCAAGCTAAGAGAATTAATCAAGGTGGTTAAAATCCTCACAGTGACATCCTTATAGCAGGAAAAGGGCAATTGCAGCATTAGTAAGGAAGTGTAAAGCCTGGGGAGTCAAGGTAGCACTCCCTGTGGATTGGGCTCTTGAAAGAAATGATTATTCTAACAAGAGAAATCATCTCTTCACTTTGGCATCTCTTTTTAAATGATGTATTTCACTACTAACATTTAAAATTAGCTGAGGAAAAGATTTCGTGTGTTGCTTAGCACTCCGCTCCTGCTGGGACTGCTGAGAGTTTACACCTTTGTCATTTCAGAACTTCTTTTTACAACTTGATCTGTGTGTTTCTCCCTTGTGCCTAGTTCTAGAAGTGATCCGTGTTAAACCCTGGCATCACCACTGACACAGCAGCTCACAAATGCCAGACACACACATCTGGTTGCCTGAATTCATTGCGATATTATCCAGACAAAATGCCAGTGGCTCCAGCCAGCGCTAAGTTTGTACTCTGACATCTGTTATGTTTGGCAATAGAGGGCTGAGCTTACATTTTTTGACTCTGGCTTGAAGAAAGAAAATATGTCTGTGACACAGAAACTCCTCGTTATGAAAATGCAGTAAGAAAAAAACTGTTAAGTTACCTAAAAAAGTGTATGCAAAGTAGGAAAAATGCCATTCATCTGGCTCGTGCTGCTTACTGAGAGACAATCCTGTGACAGTGCTGGATCAGTCCCTTGTTTTCTGTGTCTAAATTATGGCAGGTGGGATACAGTAATTCACAGTAACTATAATTAAGATTGGTTTTAAAATAACATGATGAGAGTTTGATAGCATTTCTTGTCAAAACAAACAAAATTTTCCAGTATTTGTTAGCTAGCATTTAGTAGACAGAGTATTTTCAGTGCACCCATTACATTTTGGTGGATAGCGTTCACTGTTCACTGTGTTAATATTGGAAGGTCTGAGCCTGTTTACCTTTAAGACTACAGAATTGGGTTTGCTCTTAAAATGGCAGCGCTTGTAATGCTAAATGTGTTAGAAATGTTGATATGCCATGAAAATGGAGTGGGAGGGTAAGGGCGAGACTGTGTTTTATATAACAGAATAGAATCTCGGTTTTTGGGAACTTAGGTAATATATTATTTTATACCTATGCTAATTTAGTAGGCAGCCTTGTCACTGGGGAGGAATAGCTGGTCAAGCCAACCTGTTTGTCTTGATTTTGACACCTGCTTTTATTTCCTCACGTAGGCAGCTGTGAAACAAGCTGGCCACTTTTAAATCAGTCTGACACCCAACAGTAGGGCCAATTAAAAAGTTACATTTCTTCATGCTGAGATGGGGAAAATGAGTACTGATAATTGCAGTCAGAAGTTTATAGAGAAAAAAAAATCAAGACCCACAACAACAAAACCCCTTATATAATATAAAACAAATACAGCTAAATATAATAATGTTCTTACCGCCTTACTTAAATCTATGGATTGCCTTTCATTTTCAAATATTTATCCAGTGCCTTGTAAAGAATATATAGATGTGTTGTTGGGCTTCGCAGTGGACTAAAGGAGAATCTGGAACTCAGGGGGCCTTGGGAAGCCAACAGCACAGGATTCTATAGGATTTATGTGATCCAGCTGCTCTGAGAACCTTTCATGTGTTTAAGCTGCAGAGAGAAGAGAATTCTGTCTTAAGAAAAAGTGATTTAAATTACTCTCTTAAATAATCTGTCTCAGAGGTGTCTCTCTCTCACATACCTAATCTCATATATAAACTTGGCAATTTCTCAGAAGGTTTTTTGGGGTAAATCACTGGAAGGCAACAAATAAACCTAACATTTTCAGTTATGTATCCACATAATTATGATGACAAGTATATCATTAAAAGATTAAAAGTTGTTCATTAGAAGACTGAATTTCTCATTTCATCCACGGCATGGTAGCCACTTAGATATTGCCTAGCTGCAATAGTGAGGGTCACAACAGATTTCACACAGAGTTGTAATAAAGAGCAGAGTCCATAACTGTACTGCTTCATTATCAGCTTACAATTTTAATATTAAAAAATGAAAAACAAAAATTAATTCCTCATGCAGGTTCTTTTTCATATCAGCGCTGTGGCTCAAAGAATGCTATTGCATGGAGTGGCTGTTGCAGCCCTGCTGAACACGTTATCTGCTGACAATGTTTCAGCATTATCTTCTCCTGTTTGTTTCACACAAGAGAAAAAAGGGCAGAGTATGGTCAGTGGACAGCACGAAAAGAGGAGTGCAGTGGAATGGTCAGTGCTTCATGTTGCAAGGCAGCCCTGCCTAACAGGTTCCTCTTCTGGTGCTGCCAGGTGAAGTACCCCAGCAGAAACCTTAGGAACAGCAAGGTGAGCACGTTCATGGCTGATAATAGCTTGATCCACTTTTGGAAGGCTCTGCAGCGTAGGGATTTGGACCGTGTGTCACCAGTGCAATTCCTGGTTGTGTCTATTCAGTCCCAGTAAAACAAGTCCCTGCGTAGCTGTGTTGCTCTGTTAGTCTGGAGCACAGAATTGCTAGATAATTCCATGAGGGTGTAGTGATTTTGTTCACTTACCTTCTGTGAGATAAGGGATTTGGAGAAATCAGACCTAAAACGTTGCAGTGAAGAAAAGGTCCTTGGTAATTAGTTAGGAGTGAATTTAGTTTGCTTTCAAGCACTATTGATATATGGTAAGAACAATACGTAACAGACAAGGCAAATCTGATTTTACCCTTAGTTGGTAGAGGCAGATGAATATGCAAACAGTGAAAATTGTTTGTTCCAATTAGTTTTTCATAGTCTCTCTGAGGGTCTGAATGCGTACAAATGTGGTAATCAAAAGGTCCACAGAAAGAAAGAGGTGGAGGGTGAGTCTGACAGTCTTGACAAGGTAAGACATCTGAGAGAGGAATCGCAAAATGCTTTTTGACAAAGCTGATAGAAAAGCACAGCTCCAAGCTGTGGAGTTGGACACACTTTGCAAAGGGTATGTACATGACAGTGGTCATGACAGATGGCTGCTGGAAATGGTAACAAGAGAAAGACCTAGAAATGAGTCAGGGACGCAAATGTGATCTACTTCCTTCTGCCTTACCCAGCCTTTCTATTTCTTCCAAGTATTGGGAGCTCACAAACATGATAAAGGAAAGAATTCCAGTTCTGTAAAAAATTACACTGCTAACATAAAAAGGTTTTAAGTAAAGAGAAAAGGAAAGGATTTAATTGCAGAGAGTGTAGGAAACTGCATCAATAGTAAAAGTGTTCTACCATCTTCTACCGTGAGAAGGGTGTACTGTCTCACCATGACGGTAAATGCATTTAATTGTGAAGTGTTCTCCGCCATTTGGCAATTAATTGCTGTATAAGACATTTTCTGTTAATGTACAGTTCAGTGTTCATTCATTTATTAATGAAAATTGATCCATAACAAAAATTTATAATCCTTAATAACCTTACATTACAAATATTCTTTGGACACTGTACAATTTGACTATCAAAAATGGGTCAGTTTAAAGAAAATATAAGTGAAAGGTCACTGTCCCTCATCTGGTCTTGATAGAAGTTATTTTACTAGAAGAAATGTTTGTGCTCTCAGGCCAGAGGAGGATGCTGAGCATCCGTGAGCAGGAATTATTTCACTGGACTTGCAAGAACCTGTAACCTCAGGATGGCAGAGCTAAATTTTACCCCTGGGCCATTGGATTGGTGTGTTTCTCCAAGAGGTCACCTACACATCTTTGTTTTACAGTTTCTTCAGCAGCTAGAAGAAAATATCAGGAGTGGAAGTGCATTAGTAAATTTACCTAGGCAGTAATTTTCTACCACCTTATTTCCTTATGGAATTAACCAAATCATCCAGAAGGAAAACTAATCAAATTCAGCAAAAGACTGAAACAGTTTGCATGAGATCTCTTTATGATAAATGATGTTCAGCAGAGATGTGTGGCCTAGAGGAGAGAGATCTTCTGCTGGGTAGTCCCACTTTTCCAGTGAGTAAATGAGACTTTACAATGTTGTTTTTAAGTCTCAGCCAAATAGGAGAAACCCTTGGGCTAAATTAGTGTTCTTATTTGCAGCCTGTGCAAGTACAACCTTGTACTGTATTTGGCTTCTGAAATACCTTACAAAAATAAATTTAATACCATACAGGTTCTTTTATAGAGCCATGTTCTTTCTGCCATAAGTGAGAGTCCACTTGTCTTGGAATATGGCATTTTCGTTACTATTTAAATTAGATTTCTTGCACATTAATTAGCACATCTAGGGTATCAGCTGGTGAAATGTCTCTGGGAATTAGGCTAGCACTGAGAAAATCACCCAAGCAGGAAACAAATATGTTGGAAGAGGGGTGGTCTGCAGCCTGCTGAGGGAAGCATGTTTCGTGCCTTCCTGCAACAGTAATTCTGTAGCACCTGGTTAATTGGTCTGTGGAAAAGTACAGTTAGCTTCTTTGGAGTTTAAACACAGTATCTTCTGCAGAGCTACCAATCTATGCAGAATATTTTGAAAGTGAACGTGGGAGATAAAGCAGAAAGTGAAGGGCTGGTTGTGGAATTTTATGTATTCTTTGATTTCAAGAATAACAGTTATTTTCTTTATAACAGGTCCATGATTACCTTAGAAGCAAGTTATGTTCCCTCTATGAAAACGACTGCATCTTTGACAAGTTTGAATGTGCGTGGAATGGATCAGACAGGTAATCAATCGATCCTTCCGTCCATCACTGTCCTCATTTAGCAAAAGACCTCCCCTATGATGGGGAGCAAACTGAAAGTAGTTACACGTGCATCTTTTCCACATCAATGTACAGCATCACACACCAGTGTTTGGGTTGATTATCTTGGTTTGGATGTTTGTGCAGTTGTGTCTCTGACTGCCTTAGACATGATGTATGCTTTAATAACCTTGGCTCATGCCTGAGGGGAAAAAACCCTTGGCTCATGCCAAGGAGGGGAAAAAACCCTTCAAATTATGTCCATTTTCACCCAAATCATAAATACGCTGCAAAAGCTAAAAAGAATGATGCTAACTCACACAGTCCCACCAACACACTAAGGAAACTTATGTGATCCTGTATTTGCATGTGAGCTGCCTCAGAAATTCAGTTCAGTTACTGGTGTGAGGAAGGACCATCACAGGCACCCACTGATTCTCTGCAACCTGCTGCCAAATGGCACTTCTGATACCTCCCTCCATCAGAGCAGTCCCTTTCCCTATGCACTGATGGAGAGCTCCTTGTTTTTTATCTTGGACATAATATCTTCTTGAACATTTTAATGAGAAATACTGGCACAAGTCAGAGAGTGCGAGCAAGGATGGAGTGGGCTAACGCCATAATGCTGGCAAGTGGTGGCAGTACTTTGTGGAGTAGGAATATTGTACAGGAATGGCTGAGCAGCCAAGAGGAATGGGTTAATAAAAATGGATAAAATCCAAGAGTATAATGCAAGGTGAGGATTTTAGTTAAAAAAAGAGCACAAACCTTCATCTTATCAATTGGAAACAACTCCCAGGGGCATTCATATGCTAGGTGATCGTGGAAGGGATTAGCAGTCTACAAAATGCATGTGAAAGAGAGCACAGGAGCCAATATTGAGTGACACGCAGTGACTCCTGGTTCAGCAGAGCTAGGAGCCAAGAGGCAGAAGTTTGGCACTGAGCCTGGAACTGCAGCTCAGCTTCTCATTTGGGAAAAACAGTCTGTCTCATTGTATTGAAGCAGGCCTGCCCACCCTGCAGTGGGCCTGGACTGTGAAACAGGCAGTCTGAGACATCTCTGAAAGAGGCAGATATGATCCTTGAACAGGCAGGGCTGTGCTATCCAGCAGAGAAAGGAGTAGTGGTGACGTTACGCTGGGCTCTTATTCAAAGACCTTTGAACTGCATTTACACATTTCATGTCCCTCATCTCCAAGGTGGATGAACTAATCGAGCAGATGGACAGCTGCCCTAAAGAAGAGAGGCCAGGACTTTGGTTTTCAGCAGCTTAGCAAAAGAGAAGCCAAGATTTTACTTGCTTGTAGTAAGTATACCAAGGAGATACACATAGGGAGGAAGAAGATCTAGCTAAGATAAATGTGAATGATAATGACACAACAGCAAGTAGGTGTTGAGTGTCATCAGGTAGTTATAACCTGGAAATTAGAGGTAGTTCATACCTGTCCAAACAGTGACAAGCTGTCTTCCCATCCTGAGTGGTGGAGATACAAGAAACCCAACTGTTCTGATGGTGGTGCTCAGGAAATCTGTGAAAGCAGTTATATGCAACATTGGTTAAAATTACAAGTGTCTAAACTTGGAAGTGCAGAACAAGGTCTCTTCTAGTCCTATGTTCCACAAACGCAGATCAAGTATTATGCTGTACCTTGGTAAGGGTATGGCTTAGGTAGCCTTTTCTTTGGACTACTTTCCTTTGCTCAGTCCCTCTACCTGCCCAATGGAAAGATTCTGTCTTTGCTAAGAAATGAAACTTTTACCTTGTATAATTCATTATGCAAATGAAAATATGTATATATTCCATTATCTCTGTTGCCTGCATGCCAGAGTGATGTGTTTTCTGACAAGGATTAACTCAGCATTGAGTATCCCCTGTGATACCAACTGCTGGCCATTTAAAATTACATAGGTGGACCACACTGAGCAAAATATTTCCCAGATTGCTGTCATTGCAACTTGGGCACCAGCTGTTGTGGCTTTGGTATGGTCTAAGATTGGGAGTGACTCACAGAAAGTTTAGGGGGAAGATACAGGTTTTGGGGCTTTTCTCTGAAACTCCCAAACCCATACATGAATGGGTGTTTTAGCAGAGGGTTTTCTCAGTGTGGTTACTGCTTGAGTTTGGCCCTACTAGAAACAGAAAATTTAAAGCATTTATTGGAAAACAGTGCTGATTCCTGCCTAAATCTGGCACAGAACAACAGTGCATTCAAATCATGTAGATACTGTGAAACTTTGAAAAAAGTCCAGAACTTTTCAGGTATTTTCAAACCATTTTGCTTATCCTTGATGGGAATTCCTAGTGCATTGTACAGGATGGGCAGCCACTTACTCCCAGGCCTAGAGTCTCTCTCCTCTGGCCAGATGAAGTGCTGCTGTCCTCATTAGTGTGGTAAGACCACTCTCTCGGTAGTTGCCTGGTAATAATGGAATTCTTGTTCAATATCAGGGTTTAAAGTGAGTGTAATATTTTCATTCCTACTTGACAGATCAGAAAGATCAATGCAGGGAGTAATTATTAAGTGGGAACATTAGATTGTGAGGGCTTCATTTATTGTACTGCCCAGACTCTGAGGCGTTATTAGTCATGCACAATTACCAAACCTGTCACTAAACACAATGTGCTGCTCTTGATGGTAAAAAACTCTTGAGTAGAGGAGCTGGAAACATTTGACAAAAGAAAAGGGCTCTCTTTAATGTCGTTGTTTCTTTTTAAGAGTCAAATGTATCAGAACTAATGCTCATCTTTTGATTCACTCCTCTGAGCTCCTTGCTTATGAGTATGACAAGTATTGGTACACATTACCAGAATATCTTTTATTAGTGGATCATAATTTAAATAATATTTAGGTACCAGTACCTCTTAAAAAACAGTTCATTTGAACAGTAAGGTCACTTAATTTGAGTCTTTCGGTATGCAGCTTCTTAAAAAGGACTATTACTAAAGTTAAAAATTGCATATTGACAATTGTACTCTGAAGAAATGCTGCAGTACTTAGATTATTAATCCATCTGTGTAATAGTAATAACTGCAGTTCTAAACATGTTATTTTTATCTTTTGCAGACTTCAAAGCTGTAACAACAATTTGTAGTGACGAGATTGTTCAGTTAAAAATGAAAGTGTGTTTATTATTTAGGTGCAAATACTTTTTATTAAGTTTTGTCATTACTAAGAAGTTAATCTAGGCTATGATAGAACCCGATGGTGAGGCTGTTCACAAAATAATCAACATACGTGAGCTCTGATTAGAACGTGATTGATGCTCAGTTACTCCAATGAACAGAAACTAATACAATCAGACAGAGCCGATCTCATTTGCTGAAGGGCACATTAATCACTATGTACTTTGGCAACAGCAGTGGTCAGGGGAGGGAGCCAAGCAGGGGCCTTACACTAATTCATCCAGATGAGCACGTATTATCTATAGTTGAGTATATTACACAAAAATCATGCTATCTTTATTGTATATACATCATTACATGGCTAGGTAGAACAGGTGAGCTCTACTTACACAGCAATTTAATTTAGCTCTTCCATTCACATCCAAAGTCAAGTCTTTTAATAATGACCTGGAGGACACTGTTTTCTTCCCACTATCAACAGCTTTCAGTTTTACTTTAAAAAATAAGAACTTTTGTAGTTTTTTTGTGAGGTAATGAAGCTGGAAAAAAAAAAAAAAAAGAGAACAAATTCTACATGACAGCAAGTGAATACCTTAGTTAACTATTTTTTTTTTTTAAGATTTCAAATGAATGGGTGTATGGGACCCCTGCCAGGGAGACTTCTAAATATCATCATGATAAGTGATATGCTGCAAGCAGATGAGTGAAGTCACATACAACTGTTCAGTCAGTCCTTTCCTACTGAACTGTCATTCATCCCCCTGAATATCCATCAGCTTTCACTCTAATCGGGTGGAACTGGCAGATCCCATTGGATGAGATGTTAAGAGTCTATTCCTGTCTGGCAGCACACTCCATGCTGGAGAGCTAGCAGTCATCATTTTGTTCTCAAAGCTTGGCATGTTAAATATTAGCTTGGAAGTACTTGGGGATCCCTTGTTCTTATTCCCAGTCTTATGCCAGCCAGCTGTACCAGGGTGCCACAACCCTGAATCCTGTGTCTCAAGTTTTTCCAGCAGCCTCCTCCCGAGGTTTAAATAAATTCCTTCTTTGTGACAGGGAGTCAGTGACTTTACACAGCATAGCATACAGGAGAATTTCCCAGTATTTCAGGAGGTCCTCATTGCTTGCAACAATGCTTCCTCCTTTCCCTTTGCTTTAATAAATCTCTTTTTTTATTCCTATGAAAGTAGTTCTCTAAGAGTTTTTCTGGAATCAACCCTTTTTTTCATTGGGTCAACTTGTCACAAAACCAGATCTGGTGGACCTTACATATTAATCCTAGGAGGCTGCAGATGTGCTCTTCTGCACTGGTACACATGGCAGTGAAATACTGAAAATTTAGGGGCTCAAAATATAATTGGGAGACAGTTTCAGATCAAAGAAAAGGTCCTTTTTCATGCTGGGTGCCTTGAGGGATGTCTTTGCTGAGATTTGCAAGTGTGGGGGCAGGCTCTGGTGGAAGCTGCTCTCCGAGTTTCTTCCCCTCATGCCTTCGAAGTCCAAGCCTTGCCTCTCTTGCCCCAGGGAATGACGTTCTGCTGCCACATCTGCACTGAGGGGCAGGACAGCTGGGCTGGTTTAATTTTTCTATCACACTTAAGCCTGGTGTGTGCAGGTCCTTGAAGCCCTGCCCAGCCCTGCTCTTAGTCCTGTCACACCATCCCGTGGCTTCCAGGGTCTCATGAGCAACAGTGAAGGAGGGGAATTATGACACGAGCCGAATTTCTCCAGACAGTAGAAATCTGCAGGTGAATAAAAACTTCTATGCATCTAGGAAAACTAATGTGGGCAAGAGTTAACCCAAAAATTATCAAAGAGTTTAAAAAAAAAACAAACAAAAAACCAACAAACTAAACAAGAAAAACAACATAGAACAATGTGGAGCAAATAATGGTTTGGTTTTAAGCAAGCCTTAATTCCAGCTGATACCTCCAAATATTTAGGAGAGTCCCTGACATCCAGGAATGCAGCTGAATGGAGCAATTTTGGTGAAGGCTGTTGTGTGCAAGGATGGCTGCAACACAGATAACATTTAAGAGGTTGGCTTGAAGTATGGGAATAACAGATCTGAGAAATACAGAGATATGCCAGTTCTTAGTGACTGACATGTTTGATGAAATCTCATTGTCTAAAAAATACTGTGGAATATCTCATTGCAGGTTAGTAAAATGGTGAAAGTCCTATTCAGATGCCTTTGAGGTTGGTGAAGTAGAAAATTTGTTGACCATCCAAGAGAAGCAGAACTTTTTAGAGGGGAAAATCCCATACTGAAGCATTTCATTTAACAAAGAGTCACTACCAAAACCAAAATATTGAGACTCATATGTTTAAAAGTATTAAGATAATTAAAGATGCCGAAGCCGTCAGTAGTCGAGAGGTTGGTTCTGTAGACCCTAAAACTCTGGGCCTAAATTAAACATCAGTTGTTGCGCTGTGTGGTTTCCTGTGGTGGCATGGCATGCCACAGCCTTCCCGGAGAGCACTGTGGGGGTCTCTTGAGGGGAGCAGCTCTGCCGCATCCCGTAGCCTCTTCCAGGCTGCCCCTCGCTTGCTTGGGCTAGCTGTAGGCCCCACAACATGGTGACAATAAAGGAGGCGAGAAGGCTCCCGGCATGGGGACTGCAGAGGATCTTTATTCCATGGTGACAGGCTGATCCCCAGAGCCAGAGAGCCAGCACATGGCTGGTCCCCCAAGGCAGAGAGAGGCTGACATGGCACATAGCCCTGGGTCTTATCTAGGGATGAGGGGGGCAGAGAGAGCACATGGACTAAAGATTTCAGGACATAGGGGCGGTACATGGGCAGAGTTGGGGTAACAGAAGCAATAGGAGAAACCTGAGGGAGTGGTTAGGACCGGGGGCAGGGAAGGGGGGACCATGCGTGGGAAGGGCAGACAGGAGTGGGGAAATACAGTGCCACAATTAGTGGCACAATACTGGTGTCATATTTAACAAAATTATCCATAGGTAAACATCTGCTCCTTTTGAGTATTACTGTTACAGTGCAAGCAGGAAGTACTTTTTTCTCTCAAATCCTTTATTTCAGACAATTTTACAGGTTGAAAATTTACTTTCAGAAAAAACAACCCTACCTGAATTATTGCTGGCTACCAGATCAACATAGCACAGGGTGAAGAAGCCTGAACTGAATGGGAGGTGTACAGTTAATGTTCTGCTAATTTGGAAACTACCTCTCCTGCTGAAATGAGCTTTGGTTCTTGGGGATTAGCTGTTTCCCCAGCCTTCAGCCCAAAGAAGGTGGGGATGCAAGCTGAAACACCTGGAGAGCCCAGGCAAGTTGGCTGTGAGACTGGAGGGCAGGGGGAGACCACCAAGAAAGGGTGAGCAGTGAGACTTACAGGAGTAAAACAAAGACATGAGAGGGGTGGGAAAAGGAAGAGAGAAGCAGATAAGGTGGGGTTTTCTTCTAAAATTGTAGAGCAGGATAGATGGAAATGAAAAAAGAAGAAGGGAGAAGGAAGAGAGGGGGAAAGGGAAACCTATATGGAAAGTGTGGTAAAGGCCAGAGTCAGAATTGGAGGGGAAGAAAGAGAAAAAGAGAACAGAATGGTGACTAGGAAGGAAGTGAAAAGGAAAGTCAATAAAAGTAGGGATTGGTCTGCACTGGAATTTTCCTTTTTGCCGTTTACCTTCTGTAAAAATACATTTGTTAACGTAAAAAAAAAAGGAGACGTCAGACTGGGTCACAGTGACCCTGCATGAGGACTGACGTTCGGCAGTGAGATGCCTCAGATCACATCACTGATAAGCAAGCATGCCCAGTGTCAATGCAGGCAGGAGTAACATTTTGTGTTGTCACTCCAAACACACATACCTGAAGAATTCCCCAGACCTTGCTTGCAGCAGCTCAAACAGAGGGAATAGAGAATACTCTGGTGCTCTGCAGAGCAGCCCCGTGCAGAGAGGAAAGCGTGTTCCCTGCCTGGGGCAGCACAGGAGGGTTAACGTGGGGCTGTGTGAATGCGTTCAAGGCCCTGTAGGTATGGGGTGTTGTCTCTCCTTCCAGAGCACTGGCTGGGCTGCAGAGGGTGAAATTTAGGTATTGGTGTCATGCTGCAGCCACGGGGTATTTTCCCTGCTTTTTTGTTTGTTTGGTTGGTTTGGGGGGTTTACTGGGGGGGAGTGGGGTGTGGTGTTGTTTTATTTGGGGGTTTTTGTAATCATGCTGCCTGTAGCTGTGGTAGTTTGAGCTGGTGCAGTCAGGCTGCAGCTTTGCTCCAGCCTGAGCTATCAGTACACTGCTCCTCAGGGTGCACTGGGAGCGTGTTCTGTGTCCTAAATACCTCTGCATGGCAGAGATGATGGTACCTCTGACCTTGTCTAGTACAAGTTGTAAACCTGCCTTCTAAGGAAAATTAAAGGTGGTTAGAGCTTTTCTGGGCTGCTGCTTTACACACCTAGGAAGTAGTGTGGGCTGTTTTGAATGAGGGGCTTTGGTTTCTTGAAACAGCCTCTCTTGCAAGGGTTTTGTGCAAGCCCTTGTCGTAACACTGCTGTGCAGAGCGGTGTCTGGGGATAGAGAACAGACTCTTCCTATATTGAGCTACAGTTTATATTCTACTAGTTATTAAAAAAAAAGTCTCCTTATCACATAGACTCCATTATTGTACATTGTATTTTCCTTAACAGGAAAAAATTGCAGGCTTATATCTAGTTTTTAGTCTCTTTTATTACTTTAAGCAGCAGGTAAGGTTATAATCCATCTGTGTTTGTGACCTTGAACAAGAATGGGCACTTTCTCATTTACATAATGCTGTTTTTTACTGAGCCATTAAACTGCAGAAAAATAGGGCCAGCATGAAAAGTAGTCATCCGCATATGTTAATAAAAGAACATAAATCCAAGTGAAGAAAGCAGACTTTTAAAAATACGCGAGAGTTCAAGAAATTAAAAAGCAAATGGACTCTAAAGGCAGTTTCACTACAAGCAAAACCTTCTAAAATAAGATGCTTAACAAACACCTCTCTCTGCATTTGGTGCACTGGTACTCTGCCAGCATGAAAACTGCTTCCCTGACAGTTCCTGCCTCCATCAGGAGGGATGCTCATCTTTCCCCTAGGAGCCACAGCTCTGCAGCCCATGGCACAGGGGTGCCTCAGCATTATGAACCTGTTCCAAAATTTTGCCTGAGGGAAAATATACAGCTGGACTGTTTGCATCACAAATTGTGAATGTTAGTGCTGAGATATGAAATAACCTCGACTTTTCCATGTTGCGAATAACCATTACAGCAGCAGCTGTAATCACAAGACATGGTGATTTGGAAGGAATGAAACATTTGATTTACTGCTGTTGATTCAATTTCTGAAATGGGCACTAATGTTGATCAATAGGCTTTCTGCGGCTTCTGGGATACATTTTATCAAGCTGTCACACTGACTTCTGTTTTGTAGCTTGTGAGGTGGTTAACTTGTGCCTTGCTAGGCAGGATTGCGCCAGGCCTTTGCCGGTGCAGAAGGAAAGGGAAACCTCTCTGCAGGCAACCAGAGGCGGGTCCTGCTGCTGGAGAGCAGCGAGGAGCTCCCTGCCGGGGCTGGGTGGGGCTGCGTGTGGACAAGTGCCCCTGTGCATCCCCCAGCAGCGAGCTCCCTGCAGATGTCCAGGAAGCAGCCCCTCTCCCTGAGATGAAGGCTGGGGGTGAGCTCTTGCCCACGGCAGTGTGTGCTGGGTCTCTGTGCCACGCTGTCTGGTTCGCGGCAGTTCCCTTTGGCACTCCGGAGCTGCACGGAGCTCAGCGTGGTAGCAGCTGCCATCAGACTGCAGTACGCAGTCAGCAGACACGGAGGCAGGGTGGAGCTGGGTGATTCCCAGTGTACAAACCCAGCTCACCCACTCCAGTTACCTTGCAGCGGCTCTGCAGCCTGCACTGCTCCCAGTCCCCAGCTGTAGTCACAGCAGTGAGGGACACAGCTCACATTTGTGCTTTCCCAGTGTATCATTCATTTGTATTACAGTCGCTCCTAATGGCCCCAAATGAGATCAAGACAGCGCTGGCTGGAGGCTGTGCACACACTGTAAGGCACTCCTGAATCCAGGAGCATCTAATCTAATCAGCTAGTGAGTGTCTGTATGGTGGAGAGTATGGCTTAAGCCTGTGAGTTCTCCACTATCTCCCATATGCTCCATGTTTCCCTGGCCAGTCTGCTGCTCAACGCAGATTCCCCCCCCCAAAAGCAAAGTGTGAAAGCAGCTGTCATTTGAGATGGAGGTTTGTTTATTAATGCCACGCACGTCAAATATGTTCTTTTGGGCTCTATTAGAAAGACAAATAGTTCCTGATTGCCTGAGTCTTAAAACTGTACTGTGGAGACCTGACCATTTGGGGTGGATTCCCTCTTACAGAATGGAAATTCAGAACAAAACCACCCTCTTTGGGGCTGAGATAGGAAGTAGAGAATGGCCCTGGTTTCACGTATGAAAAAGTTCACAGGGGATGAGCTTTCAAACAAGGCTCTGAAACCCATGATTATGCTAATCCAATAACCTGAGGGCCATGGATGAAATCCTGAATTCATTAAAGTTAGTGACAAAATATCCTCCCCTAGGGACTAGGGGAATGAAGCAACTGGCAATCCATTATTTCAAACTGCAAGCTGATTAATGAGGTAATTTTTATACAGATCGAGGTATGTTTTCTGTCCCCTTCTCCCAGACCCAGAAATATATTCTGACTTGATGTTTCATTCAAACTTCATATAAGAGATGCCAGAATCCTGACACCAGTGTGTTTATTTCTAAGAAGCATTGTAGATAGAGATTTTAATGGTGTCTGGACTTGCAAGGTCTGTGGCTTCAGCAAGGAAAAGAGTTTAATCTGGAAAGAATTTACATTTGCAAACTCAATGTGATTTTTCAGAACCTTTCAAAACACCCTTCTTCAAAATACTCTTTAAAATATATAATTATATACTAAACCTTACTGTTGTATCAAAATCTTTGCAATACATGGGAATTTTTTTAGACTATTTCTGGAATCATGGTAAAACTCAGCTGTCATTAAAGGTAAAGCTCCAGAGAAAGGGAAAAAACCTGAAATATATGATCCTTAAGCACTCGTAAGAAGCTGGAGGGTAATTAAAAATAACTTATTAAAACATGTTACTTGTATTATCTTGTGATGGGGTTCTCATGATGTCAGGGAGTGGTCATTATTTGGGGTAACTAATTTTCATTGAATAATATGGAAGGGGAAGGCATTGGTAGAAGAAAACTATTCATTTTGGGGAGTACTGGGAAAACTTTTGTTTTCTTACTCTTTCCCATCTGAAACCAGAAGACAGCTAACCCTGAGGTTAAACTCAGCTGTCCTGATCCAGCCATGTTGGTAGGCTTTGCACAAGCTGCTGTTTAACTGCCTTTGTTGTTGCTCTCTGTCTCTCTGCAGTGTGATAATGACAGGTGCATATAACAACTTTTTTCGAATGTTTGACCGCAACACCAAGCGGGATGTTACCTTGGAGGCTTCCCGGGAGAGCAGTAAACCACGAGCCATTCTTAAGCCCCGGAGGGTCTGCGTTGGAGGCAAACGGAGGAAAGATGACATCAGTGTTGACAGTTTGGACTTTACTAAGAAGATCTTGCACACAGCATGGCACCCAACTGAGAACATCATTGCTATAGCGGCGACAAACAATCTGTACATATTTCAGGATAAAGTGAACTCAGAAATGCACTAGATTTATCAATATTCCTCTATATTTACAAACCAGCCTCTTGAGAGTTGTAGAAGGATGTGATCTTCACAAAAATTGTGGCTTCTGTGGTGGGATTTGTAGGTTGCATCCTTTCATCCCTCAGCCTGTATCATTACTGGTGGCAAGCCAATTATTTTCCATCACTGCAACTGTATGAGTAAAAGGCACGACTGCAAATCCAGTACTGTGGTCTGTATCGGTTCCTTTAAACAAACTGGGGTATTGATTCCATTTGGAAGTGTTGCTGAGAAGGGCTGAGGCTCCTCAACTCCTGTCCATCCTTTCAAGGGTCTCAGTGGTTTGCAGGACTGTGGTGTTCTGGTGCCCTTCCTGCTTTTGCAGTCTGCAGCATTTACCACATTGTTAGAGCTTTTTGCCTCAATCTCTTGATTGTTTTTTTTTCCAGTGCTGTTTTCCTGTCTTTCAATTAATCTGAGCCTATTTGAAAGAATGAATAGCCACATCCCTTTAGAGCACGTGGCACACTGGAGGGACCTCACGAGAGTTAGAGCTGGAAGCAGAATCCCTACTGGTGAAAAGCTGCCCCATCTCACCCATCCCATTCCTTTCTTTACAATACCCTCTTATTTATTTATTTATTTATCACACTACTTTGTGCTTCACCTTCCCAAGTGAGTAAGTGACAGACTGGTATAGTTACTCAGCCAGCTTATTTTAAGTTTATTCTCCATGGTTCTCTTTACTCTGTTCAAAACAATAAGTAGTATCTTCATTGTATGAGGACTGTTAAAAAACTTGGCATTGCCACTCTGGAGGGACTGGCTGGTTAGACACAGCCTGGCAATTCACACACAAACCCATGCTACCGTTTGGGTTGGAGTTCTGGAAACCTTGGCTAGAAGTACTTTCCTTGAAGGCAACTACCAACTTGAGTGGGAACAAAGTTACATCACTGCTAGACACTTTCGATAAAGTCCCTTGTTTGTTGTTTGCAGAATGGTTATGTTAACCGTGGCCTTTGGGGAATACAGGCAATACCTGGTGTCTGTAACTGTGAAAAGAATGGTACTTCGAGAGGCAGCACCACTCAGTGAATTTTAACGCTTTTACATGCGGCCACTTTTAGGAGACAAAGCTAGTCCTGGAGAAACATGAAAAATTGAAAAATACAAACCAAACAAAACCTTCCTCCACAGCAATGCTGTTGGATCTATCTCTGTTCTGTAATGATTAGTGCTATAAATGCAAAAGGAAAGTACACACAAAGTAGGGCATGCAGGAATGGTACGGGAACGGTGCAGTGGGCAGGAAGTCCTCGTGATCCAGGAAAAGAAAGTTTTGCTGCACCCTTAATAGCTCTGGTAGAAAATTCAATATCCCGAAGAATTTCTACTCTAACCATGAATAAAAGAGCACAACTCACATGACCTGTTAATCTGCCCGTATTAAAATTCCTCAGAAAAAAAAATCTTTAAGCCATTATGCACTGATTTCTTGGTAAGTGGAGAATGTACTGATGAAGGGATCTGCATGCTTTTGTATTTTGGTTTGGGGGAAGGGAGGGTGAAAATCTGCTTACAAGAAATTAAAAAACAAAGTCTACAGCTTTTATATGACATTTCAACACTACACCTGAATTCTGTCTGTTTGAAGTTTTCTAGATCAATGCCGTATATTTTGTGTGTAGAAGCACAAACGCATGTGCACCAGTTTCCAGCCACACTAAACACATACAGTATGAAATGTGTAGGGTGATTTTAAAGGGAACAAAGAATGTTTGTTTATAGAATACTGTATGCTGTAGCAGGCATGGACAGTATATGTACATATTTATTCTAATGAAATTTAACAAAATTGCCTTTTCCCTTTTTTTCCTTGTAAAAAGGTTTAAGAGTGTGGTAAATTGTATAGAAAAATTGTTAATGCCAAACTACTGCTTCAAGGGTGTCATACAATTTCTTTGACTTTTGGCCCTCTCCATTAATCTTTGCAGCTCAAAAAGAAAAAATTGCTATCAGCTCATATTGGCATTTACAGCTAGAGATACTGTAAAACATATATTTAGCTTTTAACATTCTCAAGTAAGATTCTATAGATAACTTATTACAAAGCAGATCTTAATGCAACAATTTTTTGTTTTTAATTTGAAGTACCTTACTCTGTTACAGCTTTGGGCACCAAAAAGAACGTGTTAAAATTAAATAAACAAATATATCTTTGGAGCTTTATAAAACTAATTAAATACCCAACCAAAATACCATGAAGTGATTATAGAGGAAATAAATAGAAACCTTTCAAAGACCAGTATTCCGTTCCTGTCTTTGACATCACTGTTACAGGTCGGTTTCCTGGTTTCTTGAATGTATGGAAAGTTAACATCGTCATTGTGAACGTTTCCAGTTTTCTTTCTCTTTTTAGTTTGAGCTTTCAGTGGTGTAGAGTAAGTGATGGTAAAGTTGGTAAATCTGATTGTTTTGAAAGCTGTTGTTCATGGCTGCATTTTTTGTGTTGCACAAATTAGCTAACTGTTGTTGAATAAAAATATAAATATGTTAATACCAGCTTTTTCAATAAAACTACAACCAAAAAAGGCATAAATAGATGACTTCAAGGCACAGCTTATTTTTAAGCTAGTCAAGGAAGAGCTGTTTTAGCTCCTTTTATGGAGGAGGAAGAGTTACAGGGGTCAGGACTTGGAGGGCAAGCTACTGTGGGAACCTCAAGTGTTGTGGCAGGTGGAGGAGGGAACACATGCCATGAGTGGGATTCGGGTGTTGCATGATGAAGAGTGTGGGCAGCTGTAGCAGAGCTGGAGACAGGCTTTAGGTTCAGTCCCGGGACCAGCTTTTTCTTTTGCTCATAGCCCAAGCTGGACTTTAGGAGGCTTGAGCCTCAGTCTCCTACAGATGGAATCAGAGATGTGCACTGTGAATTGACACACAAAGTCACAGGTAAAAAAAATGGCATTGGTGTTGTCACCGAAACTGTGGGAAAAAAACTCTCCAACATTTTTAGTGTTAGAGAATCAAGGCATTACTTTAGTTCTGGCCAGGATGTGCAATAGAAATAATTTCATCCACACACAGCCTGGATGTGCAGAGAAAATCATTCCATGACAGATGAATTTTACCAGATTTTTCACAAACTTTATACAGTCAAAACCCATAGAGATTCATTGGTTCAATATTCATTGGTTCCAAGTTATGTAGTTCTTAGTATTTGGCTTCCTACTGGATCTGGATTTCTTCACCTCTGATGTTAACTCCCTGATTTCCTTATCAATCTTTTCTGGACCAGGTGTCTCCAACCATGCCAGGGGGCATGGGATAGGTGTTCATTGATGTTTCCTGATGGCCACTGATGTTCTGCTGATGGTCGTTATCTTTTTGGGTATCTTTTGGGCTACTCCCAGTCTGTTGAGATGTTAAGCTCATCAGGCCTTCACCTGGTGGAAAAATGACCTGGAAAGAAACTCGAATTCCCTTCCCCCGGGGCAAAGGCGAACATAGGTTGGACTCGATGATATCAAAGGTCTTTTCCAACCTAGTTCATTCTGTGATTCTGTGAAAACTGGCTAAAGTTATAAAATAAAAATTGCAAACTTGATATATTTTCCAACAGTGTCATCACTGGCCAGGTTTGAGACCTTCCAACTGTGGGAGCATGCCAGGGATGTGGCCAGGCCTGGCCTCCCAAATGAGACAGATACTGGCCCAGGTAACAAACCAGAGTGCTACCATCAGAGCAGCAACCTGCTTTCTCCCACCACTCTCTATCTCTACCACAGGGGAAGATAAAATATAATGATAATAAAAAAATCAAAAAATCAAAAAATGCTGGCTTGGCACACACACTTTAAGGTAGGAAACCATTCTCTTTCCAGTCCGAGCTGATGTCTGACTCTCCGTGGTGATCATGACGCTTGCCCCAGATCTGGGGCAGCTCTCTGGAATCTCAGTCCAAGGCAGCTGATCTGGCTTGTGCCTGGGGTGAGAAGCCTCCTGCCATCCCTACACAGAGTTAGACACTGAGAGGCTGAGGCCTTTTTCTGGATGCAGTCCAGAATAAATTTGCCTCAGCTGTTACATGAGGCAGAGTGTGGCTTTTCACAGCTCTCCCAGGGCTTACGTGCCAATTTTTTTCAGCCCTTTTTGGGAAGACACAGTCAATCCCACTCATTTAGATGGACAAATTTGACTAGGGACTGAAGAGAGAAATCTCAGCTGAAAATCAACACATCAAGCAATACACTATTTACCTTTCCAGTTTCCCTTTTCATCCCCAAATACCCAGTAGGAGCAGGAGCCAGATGGCTCACTCGAATGCTTTTGAAATTTTCACACGCATATTTAGTAGCTACATACGGCAATTTAACCCTTTGTGGCTTGGGGGAATACTGGTGTGAGCCACCTACTTCTGCTGTTTGCAGCCAGGAAGTTGTCCTGCTTTAAACATTTGGAGCCTTTGGTTGTCCCTGATGACAGGACAAGTAGAAGGATTGTTTGCCTTTATATCTCATTTTCAGTAATGTTATTATCAATTTGCTCCCACTCCCAATAGGAATTATTTTCCATTTGCAGTCTTGTCAGCAAATTGTATTGAGTCTAAAAGTAGAGCATGAAGTCACTTACCTTGCTCGTGTGGCAGAACCAGGATTACTGGAATAGGCCTAATTTTATAGGGACAGGGTATGTTTCTTAGGCTTTGTGAAGCCATTAAATGGTCTGGATATTCTGTACAGGCCAGCTCTGGAAAGGTTTGCTCTCAGAGTGCACCATGAAAAACCATTTCTTAGCAGTGAAATTTTGTTTTCCTTCTCACTCAAGTTGGATGAGGATCAAACTTTTACTCATGTGAAAGTGAACACAACTCTTCAAGTAGTTGTAGATCCTAAATCTGGCCCATGATACAAAGCATTTTACGTGGAGCACTTGACTGAGTAAACTCCTCAGTTCCCTCAGCTCTGAAAGCTGCCATCAGCCAGGCAGGGTACAGCTAATTACTTGTCTTGCCATTTGCCAACTGAGGCAGTCAATGAGCAGGACAAGATCCTTAAACCAACAATTCCATTAAGCAGTTGTTTCAAGTATCATGACAATGCTATACACTCTTTTTATAATGTGGCTGCTCAAACAAATAAAACCTACAGCAGTGACTCGATCAAAGTATGCAGGGTGGTTTTCTGGACAGACAGTCCTTGTTTTAAAACTAGCACTAATCACACTACTAACGTGCATGTCCGTGCAATAGCCTGATCCAAGCAGATCAACTTTAAATACAGGACCAAACTCCTCAGCTGGCAGTAGGTATGTGAATATGGCAGTATGGCTGTGCTGCAAGGAGAAGAGTACTTAGCTCAGACTACTCCAGAAACCCCTTCACCACCTTCTTTGACTTCATCATCATTTCTCAAACAGGAGAAACAATTCTGGGGGGGAAATCACTGTAAATTATAAAAAAAATAAGTAACTGAGGCTGGGATTTGGGGGTCAGATTGGGATAAAAGAGGTTGCTATTCCTCTATTCTATACCTGTAATATAAATGCTGCCCAAGCAAGACAGCAGTGACACCCCACTGTCAATAACTTGTGACAGCACCTCAGCTCTGGCAGGTTCTTGGTTTCATTTCCCTTTGGTGAGGCTTGAACACCCCCAGCAGCTCTACAAGGTGCTCTGGACCAGGCTCCTTCTCACTTTAGTGGGAAGGTGCAGAAAGAAGCAGAGATTTCCCACAGATAGGAGAGATCCTATGATTGTCCTCTATTTGCAGTACAGGAGGTGATGCTCACAGTAAATTTAAGCACATCTTGGACTGCCTTGTGGAAGAGGTGAGGAGGAGAACATTGCTGGTTCAATTATCATCCTCTGACATCTCTGCTAACACCTTTCCAGGATGAACAGCTGCCCTCTCTGTTTCTCACAGCTATTGATCTGCAAACTCAGAGAGATGTTGCTGCATCAGTTGTGCTCTTGTCAACTTGTTCAAAATATTCTCTGCAACCCTCGCAGGTAAAGACTTACTTTAGCATGAAATGAGAGATAAGCTGCACTATTTTATACCACCTTCCTCCACATATTTTGTAAGGCTTTCTTTTAAAATATTTGGCTATTTTGAGCTGCTATTCTAATATTGCTAATGAATTTCGAGGAGTCTAATGCTACTTTTAAATCTGTATCTCCTAATCACTTTCTAGAATGTCATCTTCTGTCGGGTTCTTATTAAAGAGATGGGACTATCACGGTTATTCACGATTTATTACTTAAAAAAACGAACAAGGCATCAGTGTCAGAGGCCGTGAGGTTTAGTAACAAGTCGCCGTAACGAAAGATAGTCACGAGTTTCAAGGTTACATGGCAGTTTATAACTTTTTGGTCCAATAAGCAATTAACACAAAACTTTGTTTTGGCTTGATAACCTACCACCTTTGGTACTTTTTACTGCAATGCATCTATCTTTCAACCGATTACTGGCTAGCTCACGTACACACATATACTTCTATTATAACATCTAAATTCTTAACTTAAACTATTAAATCACATTACTATACTTAAAACCCTCCACCATATCACCCAATACATATTCTTACTTATAACTATAGGAACATAGGTTTATAATTCTCTTGCTTAAGGTCTATATATCTTTGTCATCACATCAGCCCAAGCTCTTTCCAGGGCTGTAAATCAAACCCATTATTGCCTGTAGAGGTTTTTACTCCTCTGTTTCCCACACTAGAACTGCAAGAAATCTCTCCCTGCAGAATTTATCCCCAAGGTCTTGTCAAACCTGTCCCAAAACCAGACTCTCCTGAGATCCACTCTTCATTATCAAAGAGCAAAGAAGATGATTCTTGCTTGAGAAGGACATTGGAAGCCTGAGGCTATCTAAAGAAGGGGACAGAAAGATTTCCTTTCCTTCCTCTACAGAGTCAGTCCCCAGTCTTATCCCACACACCCTCCTAGGCTGTTCTGCTGCCTGTTCTCCCTGTGCTTTTCCTTCTACCACATCCTGTGACTCCCCACATTCCCCATTCAGCCTCCTCCTTCAGCCACATACAGCGGCCAGAAGTCAGTAAAACCCACCAGTTATTCCCACCACTGGACCAAACCCAGCCCCCTCAGGCGGCCGCAGAGCAGTTTCTCACCGGCACAAGGTAAGTGCCCTGTCAGCTCCCCCTCTCCTGGGCTGTCAGAGGGGAAAGCCCCGCTTGCCAATGTGCTATATTTCAAGTGGAAGATCTACAGAATTAGAGATGTTGTATCTTAGCAACCACCAATGCATTAAGAAAGCAGTTTAACCGTTTAAACCTTCAATTATAAAACCCACCACAAAGAGGCAGCTGTCCTGCGTGAGACACAAAGGCCTTCCAGCGGTTCCCCGTGAGGGGCACAACTGCCCTATGCACATCCACCTACCAAAGGCACCTGGGTGAAGCTTCTCCCTTCCCTGCAAGAATGAGAGGGTGCTGTCATGGCTAACACCCACATCCTTTGCTCTCCTGCAGGAAGAGAATTGGAGAAAAGGCATCTTTTTGCAGAGAAACACAGGTTTTGTATATTGATCTTATAGCCATAGGACCAAAGCAAGATCTTCAAGGCTTTCCAAGGGGAAATAAAGGAGTCCCACAGTGAAAACTCAGAGTGAAATAGGCACAGCGCTGTGATCACAAGAGTTGCTGTGATGCAGGATGTATTCCCTAATTTGTACAGTTTAGAATTCCAATCTTTCCCCTTCCTGGGTAGTACCTTAATTATGAGTCCTCAGATACATGTTTCCCTCAGTTCTTTTCTTCCAAGGGTTTGTGCAACCAGAGCCAGGCCTCTCTCTGCTTTATGTGGACACCCCATACAACAGCTGTCTCAAGGTTTCCTTACCATGCCTGCAGCACACCTGAATTTCATCCTTGACCTGACAAAGTTATAACAAAAACAACAGGGCATCTGCAAAACTTAGTTTAGACAAATCACCATTTTCTGCCTCAAAAACTTTCTTGCCAGTATTTAGTGCACATTCTATTCCATTCTACATTGTTCTCAATGGCCTGATCCCAGCTGTGGGATGACACACAGGGATGAACCCCATTTTCCTGCAAAGGGAGCTCCAAGGACAGTTGTTAACCCCTCCAAAGGGAGCTGCCTGAGAGAAGTACGCAGTAGGAATGGTGCAGAGTCCCTCATCCACAGACTGAAAATATTTTGCACAGAAAGGTAGGACTTAACCCATAACCAGCCTCTGAGAGGAGTAGGAGCACATCTGGCTCTGCAAAGGCAGGGCTTTGCATAGCCCACAAACTTGACGGGACGGGAAAGGTGACAGCCCTTGTCTTTCTTGCTCTTGCTTCATAGATGCACTATTATGGAGAAAATTAATATCATAAATAAAGCAAAAAAGAAATTCTGCCAGGGCAACTACCAGCCTCAAAGAGTGCCCACGCTAATGAGGACTGCGATATAAGGCACAGGCATATACTCAGTGTATCCATCTGTACTTAAAGACTGTGTACGTCTAAGCTGCAAGACAGAAGAGCTGCCCTGGGCTAGAGAAACTTCAGGCTATAGGATTGAAGCACTCCATGGAGATTCACTTTTTAAACAACGATTAAAGATCAATTGAACTGTTACTGGAAGCAGTATTAGGAGAGATTTATGCATCATCCATTTATAACTCGAGGAGAGTGTCTTCTGTAAAGAGAAAACTGAAAAATCCATTTATTGCAAAACCAATTGCTGGGCTCATCATCTGTCTGTCACACTGGTGCAAGGGCACACATAAGGGGAGTGTGTCAGCCATGGACTGCCTTCAGTGAGCAAGTTGGTAAATTCCTGCCAGTATGTGCTTTGAACAAAATTTAGCATCAAAAAAACTGTCCAAACACAGAATTGTTTTGCTTTGCGTCTTCTGGATTGAATATGTTTTGATCTTGAAGGATTTTTTAAGAAAGAGCGTTCTTGGAGTATTCAGACAGTGATATCCATCCTGACCTTCAGATGGCAGGTTTGGCTTTGATTGTAGACAAATTCTTGATCAGAACTTGGTCTGTAGACTACTTCCAAAGCATCTAAGCCCTATTAAAATAACATTTCCATTACCTAATTAATTGTTTGAAGCTATTTTCAGTGATTGTTTATTGAAGTTATAGTTTGTCACCTGAGGCAACAGCATGGCTTGTTGTCGTGGAAACATCTCTGCTGTCAGGAGCGATGAATAGGGAGGGAGGAACAGGAGAGGAACTACAGAAGAGATGCTTTGTTGAAATGCCTTGCTCTTTAAAGTGATGAAATTATTTCAGATAAAGACAGGCCATGCTGAGATTGACACACACTGATTCCCGGGATATTACGGGCTCTGTGGGCTTGGTTCAAGCTCTTTCTAATTTAGCGTGACACAGCTCCTGCTGTCAGGCACTGCTGTCTCCCGTGGTTAACAGCAATGTTTGCAGGGCCCTTTCTGTTCCCAAACTTGCTATTATTGCACAAAAATCCTGCCATCTACAAAAATAGAACAGAACGTCTCTACCAACCTGCTGTCATCTATCTATTTGATTTGTAAAAGATGAAAAACCAGTATTGCAGGGTTTTTATTATTGGCCTTTATCTGGTGTGTGATCTTGCCACAAGTTTTCTGCGTTCTCCAAACCCTTGTGTTAACTATAGTCCATGGGTATCTCAAGCAAGAGTTGCAGTTAGAATTTTTCTTAAATCAGCATGGCTTCTACCTAAGTTTTTATTAAACTCTGCCACAGATTTTCTCTGTTTGTTGTTGTGCAGATAACAGAGTTAATAAAAAGGTTTAAGATCTGATAAACTGTGATTATTATATTTTTTTGCATCTGAGACATGAAGACACAGGAAAAAACAGGCTTTCCACCAGCAGCACCATCAGGACTGTGATTTGTCACTACTCACTTTACTACAGAACCAGGCAATGCAGATTGATGCTGACAGGCTTATTTTATAAGATCTTAGAAACAGGAACATTCTCAAAACCTGCTGAGCTGCAAAGCAGCCAGCCTGCACTTTTCATAAATTTGCCATGCACTGTTTTATATGCTGTTCATTTATCATTGTGCATTTTTGTATCACAGAGAAAAATAGATCTTCTTCCTCTCTTTTCCTGGTCTTGGATTGCAGGCACACTCCACAGTGATGCCTTTGCTTGCCATTTGTTTAACTTCCCTTGTATCTGGCAGGGAATCGGCTTCAAAAATGGTTATCTATTTTTCATAGGAGGATTTTTTTTTTCTAACTGCATTTCCTCTTCGAAATGGAGTAAAACCAGACCCTGATTCTTTTGTTCCTTGGCGGTCCCTCCGGAGACAGCGGCAGAGGGAGGAAAGCGCAGCGTGAGCCTGGAGTGCCACCTGATGGCACAGGAGGCACAGCGCCAGGTCAGGTCTCTGCCAGCCGGGGACACCTGCCCTCTGCCAGCCAGGGGACACCTGCCCTCTGCCAAACTGGAAAACGTACCATTTTCTTGCAAAAAGTCCTGAATAGATAAAGCAAACAAGCACAGCGAACCTCCAGACAGAGATGTGCTCTCTCTGGAGGTTAATGCCCCTGCATTAGGACACGACCTCCTGGATGCCCTAGGTCTGGGCTTTCTGGCTTTTTAAAGAACATACCGAAGAAGTATAACTCACCAACAGGTGGGTGATGCACTGCGATGCCTCTGGCATCTGACATCAAGCTGCAGATGAGAACTAAATCTCTGCTAATAATTAAGACTGGAAACGTGAATTGTTAATTACCTTTGTACATCATTCACTGACGCCTCTGTAAAGCCAAGGCAGATGTCACTAACACCGACTAATCCAGCCTCATAACAAACAAAATGCCAACCAAATGAAGCTACAAACTTGGCAATGAAATGAAAGGATTTCAAGTCAAGTTTAGGTTTTAGCCCATACAGACCACTTTTTCATAAAACTTAATTTGTTTTTCTAAAATGTACACCAACATGTAATTGTAAGATTCATGAACAGGGTTAAGAGAAATATCAGCTGACATGAGAGTGTGAGTAAAATCAGATGCACTGGCAGCACCACAGGAACTCAACTGGAAATACAGCAGCTGTGGCACGAGCTGTGGAGTGGCTGCCCTGTGCCTTGGTGGAACTGCAGAGGAAGGCAAGGGAGTGTTTTGTGACAGAAGACAGAGTGTACCCCCAGGACTCCAGAGCTGGCACAGCCAGAGCTCACAGTGTGATCTACATTTCCACTTGGACTGAACTGCCAGAACTCACACAAAAGCCTTGCTCCCAGGCTGTGGTGCTGTTTCTGACAAGCTGTAATGCTGGGTTGTTCGCAGTAGCTGCCCAGGGCACACCTGACGCCTCAGGCTACAAGCTGGGTGTTAAATGAGATAAGGAAGAAAAGGCAAACCCCAGGAGGCAGGGTAGTGTTTCCTTTTTCTTCACACCAATGACTCAGCTGTGATAATTCCCTCCGGGGAAGCACCAGCAGTGCTTCCCATCCTGAGGGGTTATCTCTGCTAATGGGCGATCTTGGGCTCAATGGCACCAGCAGAATTGGCAGCTGCAAGGAGTTAGACCACCAAGAACTTCCAAATATCCCATGACTCACAGTATTACATCATTCCATTGTGAAACTGCATGCCCAGGGGGAGGTACTGAGCATTTCCCCTGAACCTGAGCAGATATAACTGGGGACTTTGGACATTACCACAACCACCACTGGACGGATCCAGACGAGGACCAGAACTTCCACAAGACCACCCCTTTCGACCTCAACCATCACTTGATAGGACTGTGACTGCCACCCTGACCTATAGGGTGCCAGGTTGTACTCTGATTTTGTAGGTTAAAGCCAGTTTTCCGTGTATCTTTGCATTTATTGTAATCTTTCCATTAAATTGTAACTCCGACCTGAAATCTCTCTTAAGGTAATTGAGTGGCGTTCATTTCCCCTGCTGGTTTACTTTCAAACCAGCACATGTTTTAGTGCCTGATGTGAGGCCTGAGAGAGAAATTGGAATTACAATTTTGTTCTTAAGCATTTGTGTATTGGGGTACAAAATTCCCTGATCATCATGATGCTTGATGTGTTCATGCCAGTGTTGTACTTTACCCTATATGTATTTCTGCATATGGGGAGCTATTTACCCATCATGATGCTCTTTTTAAGACCAAGGGGAGGAATCAAAATTGCTTTGTTAATATACTATATTTATAGCATGGTAACATCAGAAGCAATGAATTTAATTTGGAATGTATTTTCAGTTTTGTTTGCCTGTCCTAGTGTGGGCTGATACCTCTGGGACTGCCATGGACATCTTGAAGCAGAAGATCAGCAGGAAGTGCCAGCAGCTGGAGGAGAAGGAGCTTCTGGGGGGAAATAAGAAGTATTTCAAACGCAGTGAGTTAGCTAAAAAGGAAGAGGAGGCCTACTTCCAGAGATGTGGCTACAAGGTACAGCAGCAGGAAGAGGAGGAGAAACTACTGGCTGCCTCAAATCCAGTGCTGGAACTCGAAGTAGCAGAGGACAAGTTACCAATGACTCTTTCCAGACAGGAGGTTATCAGGAGGTTACGAGAGAGGGGTGAGCCCATCAGGCTGTTTGGAGAAACAGATTATGATGCATTTCAGCGTCTGAGGAAGATAGAAATTCTTGCACCTGAAGTGAACAAGGGCCTGAGAAATGACCTGAAGGCTGCTTTGGATAAGATTGATCAGCAGTATTGGAATGAAATTGTAGGTGGCCAAGAAGCAGGAGATGATGACTCCCAGAATGACCTGAAAGTCCATGAGGAGAATACTACAATTGAAGAACTAGAAGCTTTGGGAGAATCCTTAGGACGGGGCGACGATCACTCTGATATGGACACCATAACAAAGTTCTTGAAGTTTCTTATGGGAGTTTGGGCCAAGGAGTTGAATGCCAGAGAAGACTATGTGAAACGGGGAGTGCAGGGGAAGCTGAACAGCGCCACTCATAAACAGAGTCCTACCTGAGGCCGCTCTTCAAGAGACTCCGCAAAAGGACACTTCCTGCAGACATCAAAGAATCAATAACAGATATTATTAAATTCATGTTGCAAAGAGAATATGTGAAGGCAAACAATGCCTATCTCCAGATGGCCATTGGAAACGCTCCCTGGCCTATTGGCATCACCATGGTTGGCATCCATGCACGGACAGGGCGGGAAAAATTTTCTCCAAGCACGTGGCCCATGTGCTCAATGACGAAACTCAAAGGAAATACATACAGGGGCTGAAGAGGCTCATGACCCTTTGCCAGAAGCACTTCCCAGCAGACCCATCAAAGTGTGTGAAGTACAACGCTCTGTGAGGCTCTGCAGGGACCAGGCCATGACTCACATTCTGTTCTCCAAGACCCAGAGAGGATGGAAGAGGTAGAGTTTGTGCTTGAACATCAACAGGAACCGTGTCTACACAAACCATGGCTGAGTGTGGCAGGACATCCTCCCTGCGTCTACCAACACCTCAGCTGGTGCATATGGATGAGACAACACAGGTTGGGACAAATGCCTAACAGGGTTGTCTCTGGTGCCAAGAGGGTTGAGACCCCCAGCTAAGAATAAACATCTTGGTCTGGAGAGCAGATGTAGAGTGAGATAAAAATTAAATATCATTAATATCATTTCTTTGCTAGCTGTAATATTAGGTACCTCACTCACTTTGTATTGTTTATTTACTAGTAGTGTTTGTTTATCCTGTGTAGTAAGTAAATCTGTTTAAGTCTTATGTCTGTTAAATTTGTGTCTATCAAATAAATAATTAATTTTATAATAGACCTAATCAGCCATTATTAAGAACTTGCAATGGGAGCAGGCTTTGGGGTGCTGGCCACCTTGGTAAAAGTACTGTCTACTGCCAGAGGCATAGGCAAAGGCAGAAGCTTGTTTAAAACTCCCCTCTCCATTCGTAACACTGAGCCAGAGGGAAAAGGAAACAAAGCAACAGGCACCGCATTCATGCAAACTGTTGCTGAGCCAGAAGGACAGCCTAAGCCTGTAGCAGTTGCCCCTGTTCAGAAAAGGAAACCGAAGAGCAGATCAGCCCACATAGTGACTGATGATGAGGCAGCATGACCTTCACACCCAGAAGAAGAAATAGAGCCAGAGATCATCACTCGGTCTCTATCCCTGCGTGAGGTGTGGAGGGAGTTCACTTGCCAGGTGAATGAATCCATCCTGACCTGGCTGCTCTGCATCTGGGATGTCTCAGCCAATGACACCATTCTGGATGGAAGTCAGGCCAGGGAACTGGGATCCCTGTCCTGGGATGCGGTCATTGGCCAGGGGGTTGGGAAAACCCAGGAAACTCTCAGCTTCTGGCGGCAACTGCTGGCAAATTTAAGGGATATATACCTTTGTAAGGAGGACCTCCATGCAGCAAGGACACTGGAACACGATGGAGCAAGGTATCTGATGTCTAAGAGGATTGGCTGTGCTGGAGATCATCTTTTCAGAGGACAAGAGATTCCCTAAGAGCCCAGATGGTGTCCAGTGCATGTTGCAAATGTGGTTGAAATTTGCGTGGCTTGAACCAGAGATATACTCCCTGTACCTAGCGACGCTGCAATGGAGGGAGAGAGAGGACAAGGGTGCGCACGTTGGTCAGCAGACTAAGGATTTATGAGAACACTGCCACTGCCCCGTTATGGGCCCATGTCTCATCTGTGGAAACGAAACTGGCTGAGCACGTCCAAAACTTGGAAGAGAAAACTGAACAGGGCCATCAGAAACTGAGAGAGGAGCTCAAGGAGGGAATTTTTCATATCTTGCCAGGACAAACAAGTCTCTGTTATTAGGAGCAGGCATCCTCTGGCTAAGGAGAGAGGGTACACTCTGCGAGGCAATCTAGGGTTTTCCCTTCAGGACCATGGAGAAGACATGAAGAAGTGGGATGGAAAGCCCACCTCTTCCTTAGCAGCCCGGGTACATGAATTGAAAAGAGGAACGACTACTGCAAGAAGCTCATGTAGGGTAAATGCTGCTCTGGTGTCTCACGGACAAGACTCCAGGCAGTACAGGAAGATGGTATGACCAATCCTCTTGAAGGGTCCTCCAGGTCATACTTACAGGAAGAGAGGAATGTGTACCATGACCAGAACTAGAGGGGCCCTGCTTCTAGCCAGGTAGAGGAAAGGGACAATCGGATCGATTGGACTGTGTGGATCTGATGGCCTGGCATGTCTGACCCACAAAGATACACGGCTTTGGTTGACTCTGGTGCTCAGCGTACCCTGATGCCATTGAGTTATGTGGGGGTGGCCACAGTGCTTCAGACACACTCTTCCTAGCTTCCAAACCTGTGCTGTACATGGACTAAAGGGGCTTTGGAAGGCACAATGCTTCTTATGTCACAATCTACAGCATTCCTACTGCCCAAGCAATAAAGATAAGTAATGAAGGGAGCATTCCCACTGGCTAACCTCAGGCACTGCAGAATATCCTACATTAAGACTCCATCTACACTGCACATAGAACAAGCCAGGCTGAGTTGGGGAAACTCAAGCCTCTCCAAATGGCCTCTGAAAAAATCCCAACCTGATGCATGTTATCTAAAGGTAGGTCAGGAAGATCCTGGCACCCCAAAAAAAGATAATGTGATTAGAAAAAAGTTGCAATAGAAAAAATTTGCCAGGATTGAGACCCCAGCAGTGCCTGGGAGCAGAAATGGCCCATGCTAACCCTCACTTTCTGCACACAGGAGCACCAAAGACCTCCAGGAGGTGGTGTTATGAATGAGAGTGTTTGAGATCACTTAAAAAATCACTGGCAAGGGTAAGAGCAAAAGTCAGATTTAATATTAAGTGACAAAGCACAAAAAGTTCATTGGCAAGGTTCACTCTACTACTTACAGGACAGCTAAGGCACAACAAGGGAAAGCAACCAACAACAAAACCAAACAAAATCCAGGCAATCAAAACAGAAATGAACTGAGAACTATCTAGGGGTGCGTGTGAGTGTGTGTGACAAAAGACAGTGTGGGCAAGGATGAAAAGGAACATGGCCTAAAAGCCTAACACCACTCAACAGTACTTAACTCAACTTAAGCCTTAAGCCTAGCAACTTAACACAGGATGCAGGAAGCTGTAAATGTGTTGGGGCTGAGGATCCAGCCAGACCCAGCAGAGGGGATGTTGTTTTTGCTGCAGCTTCTGAAGCATAGCAAGCCCTCTTTGAGCAGGTAGTGCCATGTATCCAGGTGTGCACCCATCAGCCTAAGGCAGGCTGTTGATGTTTGGGCTCCCAAGTCATGAATTACTGGTATTGTCACTGCCCTGGTAACAGATCTTCCTTTTTTTTGCGAGTTTGAAGGTAGTGGCCCACTGTCTGGACACAACTGTAGGAAAATACACTTGTCCTTCAGGACAAGCAAGTGGGAATGAGTCAGAATGCACTGGAGTTCCATTGCTTTATTTTCCTTGTTGCAAAGTGAGACAGACAGTGAAGGAGGATTTCACACCCCAACCCACAGGTCATCTGGGAAATAGGCAGAGGCGAGTTAGGGCTAAAAGAGTCTACCAGATGGCAGAAGTTGTGGAGGGACAGCTCACATCTGGTCCTGAGGGTCCCAAGGACAGGACAGCTCCAGGGACCACTTACCTGGGTGTGGGCAAACTGAAGGGTGAGGTGGCTCTAGTGCAGAAACAAGGCGTGCACTGGCTGTGCGTATCATTAATACTGCCCACATGGGGCATGTGCTGGGCATGCAACTGCTTCTTGTGTACAAAGCTGATCATCAATAACCTCCTAGTCTTTTGATTCTGTTGTAGTCTCAGAAGCGTGATTTTATATATATATTCACACACACACACACGCACACATATTTTTCAGTAGTTTTTCAGTAGGATTGCAAAGATCCTCAGCTCCATCAGCAGCAGTCCACCCCAGGGGAAACACCCCAAGTAACTTAGCACTCAAATCACAATGTGCAGTAAAAACCATCACTTCTTGCACAGATTTAAATGAAAATTTTTGTCAGATGAAAATGGTGAAATTAAGCATTGTGAAGCTGCAATCTTACAGAAGCTGCTCCATGTAGCTGTCAGTGGGCAGATACATATCCAATTTTCTTCCATACTCACGTAATGTATTTTTTAAAGGATGGTTATAAGCAGTGTTTCTATGTTCCTGTTCTGCTTCAAAACTTGAAGTTCAAGCTTAGTTAGAGGGGAGGAAAACATAAGTTTTCTCAGTGCTTAACATCTATCCTTAAGGGGAAGGTGACTTTCATCTTTTCCACATCAGGCTATGATTTATAAGAGGAATTGCAGGATGCTAATGTTTGTGTTTTTTTTCTGGAGTAAAAGTTAATTAAAGCTTTTGAGTAATAATATGAAAATAAATGAACCGTCTTAATGCATATGAACAGTGATGTGATTTTGTGTTTGGTTTCCAGGCATCTTATTTGCACGCAACATTTGCTTGTATGTAGGTGCCAGAGCAGGTGTATTACCTCCTCACAAGTTGGCAAACTGCACCTAATTTTTTGCTGCATGGATTAATATTTTTCTAACTCAATGACATAGTTGTTGGTTTTCCTTCATATCCGTCTACTGTTCAAACAATTGCAGCTGTGAAGCTGAGGCTGGAGCGCAGCCTTTTTCAACCTCCTTCAGCTACTACTGGATGTGAGCCATACCCTGAGAGGCTGCAACGGGTTTCAAAAGTATTGAAAAGGTATTCACAGTCTGGAAACTACTTCTGCCTTTTCCAGTGGAAATAGAGAAGCCAGAAGGCAGACAAGCAGCTCAGTGTAAGAAGATAAGAAAACACTGCACTACCCGAATGGTAACACAGAAACACAGACTGGTTTGGGTTGGAAGGGACTGTCAAGATCATCCATTTCCAATGCCCCTGCCGTGCACAGGGACACCTTCGACTAGACCATGTTGCTCAGAGCCCCTTCCAGCCTGGCTTTGAACACCTCCAAGGATGGGGCAGCCACAGCATCTCTGGGCAACATCCTTATTACCCTGTGTAACAAAAAATATGGAAACAAATTTCCAATTAGTAGCAGCTATTTTATGGCACTTAAAAGATCCATTAGTTCTAAGAAATAAAACTACTTGTAATTCCTACAGATCTACCAATGTTTTTTCTCTGGGAGAACAGGGCAAAACTCTGCATTCTTGACTCTTGCAAGACGCTGTTAGTCATTACAGAGTGGGCTCTTAAGTTATTCAGAATTTCTATATGTGTTGTGTTGTTTTTCTATGCTTATGGAAGAATACATCAGTTTGGAGAACAAGGAGTACTTTTCCATGTTACTTTGAAGATGAAATTCAAATAAATATTTATTCTAAATTGTGTATATTCTAAATGCTAAAGCTGAACTTTCAGAAGAACAGCTGAACCTAATTTAGAAGTGTCAATAGCCATGTAATATCCTCCTCCTCTTCAGTTAATTAATACTAACTCAAAAGACTGAATTACCAGTCTAGAGAAAGGGCACCTGCCTTTGGAACTGTTTGTAATTCATCATATATTGAAAACTGAGTAAGAAAATAATAAATGTAGGATTAATTGAATAGTTTAACAGCAGCTGCCAGAGTCTGTGTCTCTCCAACCTAGAAGACAGACTGGTTTGGAATACAGAGCTGTAGCAGGAATGGAACCACGTTATTTTGTACCCTGTTTGCTTGCAAGGTGTGAAGTAAATAGAGGCACCCTTTGCAAAAACACCTTGCTTATTAAATTTGAGCAATTTTGTGCTTGTCAGCTAAGTTACACTTTAGAAAGGAAAGATTTGGTAAAGGTTTCAGAACACTGAAAACTAGACCGACAAGATAATGGAGTATCTATCCGTCATGTTAGCATTAATGTATCCTCTTTTTCCATAAAAATTTAAAAGCATCAAGGAGAAACACTTGAGCACTTGCATTAAAAGGCGTTATTTAAAGGTCTTGAAGTAAAATTTGCCTCCTCTGTCCCTTGTGGTTGCACTGAAGAAGTGAAAACATACGGAAAACGACCTCCAATGTGCTACTGTGCAAAACTTCGCACCTGTTTTGAAAAGAGGCACCTGACAAATTCAAGTATCCCCATCAACCCATCACTACAGAGCACATGAATTATTTTTCCTAGGATCTAGCTAACTGAGAGTTTGGTTTTGGGTTGGGTTTTTTTTTCCTTCATGTAAGTGCATAAAGGGTAATTATTTAACTTTGAATCTAACCAATATTGATATTAATATCTTTGAGGGAGCTCTTCCCCTCCAAGGAACCAGAGATTTTTATCTAATAACTCTAAGTTTGCGAATTCAGTAACAGTTATATGCCAATATCCTCTAACAACTTCAGCAAAAAAGGCTGAAATAAAAGAGTTGCTATTATGATACAGATGGGAACTGAGGTACCAGCATTAAGTCTCTTAAAAAGCAACTATTTCCAAAGAAATCAAGTACTCTCCCTCCTCTTGCAAAACTTCCCACATCTGACTTGAGTCACTTTTTCATTTTCAGGATATGTAACAACCCCTTCAAAATGCACCACAGTAAGTCACTAAGCTGACATCCATACAAAGGGTAAAAGCTAAAAGGAGAAATTTTAACATTAGTTCTGAATCCCAAGACTGATGCCTTTTTTTTCTCCTGACAAACATATGAATAAAAGTTTCACAGTTGTGTGTATGTAAGAGAAAAAAGTTTAAAAAATTAAAATATTTTGTGCTTAAATTTCAGAGCCAGGAAGAATGTTTGGGTATTTAAAGAGCCTACAGATGATCTAACAAAAGGAGGAGAAAGGCGTAAGTTTTGCTTATTTCCAGTAAGGGAAGCTCTCAAAACTTGCATTTACTTGATACCTTATTCCTTTTCCTTTCCCCAGGTGGAAACAGATGGTTGGCAAGCTTTTAAAGCTAGAAGCACCCTGAAGACATGATTTACTTCATAGATTATCTGATGGGCTGAAGCATGACTGTGAGGCTCTGCATGGTGGGGGCTTCTGCCGTGGGCAGTGGCAGCACATCTGTAGATGCCTTTGGCGTCCTCCCAACTGCAGCTCTGGGTAATGCTCAAGAGGGTGCTCATAGCTAGAGTGCAGCCATCACCTCACTGTCCCCAAAAGTTTCCTCTTTCCTATCATGTTTTCACTGCTAACCCCTCTCCCTGGTCCTGGTGATGACTGACACACAAAGGCAAAAAGGAATCTAAAGCAGGCTCAGTGGAGGAGGCAGGGAAATGGTAGGATGGATCTGTGACATGCAGCCACAGTGGCCAGACAAGGCCCAAAGTCACAATGAAAGCAGTGGGAAGCAGTATGTGTAGACTTCACAGCTACAAAAACTTCACCTGGCACACCAGATTTTACTGAAGCTTTAAAACTGTCAAGTACAGCTTCAAGAATCTCACACCAGAATATTTTAAACATTCTAAATCATAGTTTTCAGTGAAAGCTGCTATCAGCACAACACAAACTGGTCACAATGTCAAAGCATAATGAACAAATGTTGTACCCATTTAATTCAAGTTTGTACTTTATGTTTATTTGCAAAATACAAGTAATTAAACAAACATTCTATTTCAGTTTCCACTATAGACTTCTAGGTACAATTTCAGTTGCTGTGGCTTGTCCATAACTGGTACCATCTTAATACCAGCCTTGGTATTTGCCTTTCACACACCAGCATGGACTATACCTTAGTGTAACCAATCAGAACAAATAGCAAATTTTGTACACAATATTTAATGCAAAGTAGAAGCCTGAGGACTTTATAAAACCTTGCTGGGGTGTGAAATGTTGTGCCCTTTCAAAAACCAATGGTCACTATCTTCTGGACAAATAGTGAAACAGTGATTGCTGTACGCAAATATCACCACCAGGTACTGACTCTAAGATCATTTTTTCTAGAAAACACCAAATAAATACAAGCGATAAATGCAACATAAGCTGTTGTCAGCTACCTATTCTAAATCATATCTGTGAAAATACAAATGGGCACATTGTGAATACTTAAAGAGTAAAGTGCTTTTAACATCGAGCAAGTGAATGCATCTAGGGTTGTACCACAGGCAATATTTCCATTTTGGACAAAACAGTTTCCATGCAATTAGTCAGCAGTGATCCCCTGCATTCATTTATACTAATCAAGTAGTATATATTACTTCAATCATAGAGGGTTTAAAGTCAGGATACAGTGCGTACACTTGCAAAACTCAACCAATGCTCTATATTAGCACATTTTCTGAGCATTTCTACAGCAAGGTAGATTTTTGTTGGGTTTTTTTTACCTCTTAAGAAGCCACACCTTTGGTAGTGTAAATGCAGTGGACACTGAAAATACCACTGAACCAATATGTGAGCACATTATGCAGCTGACAGGAATGGGAAGAAGAAAAAATCAAAAGCAAATTTAATGGCTTTATGCACTGTGCTCCTCCAGTCCTGCTCTATTTTCACGTGCCTCCCTGCAGGTAAGAGTTTAGACATGCAATTCAAGCAAGTGATTGCTTTCAGTTCAAAGACAGGCCATTTACTGCCAAGACGACCCTCCAGAATTGTGCTGAATTCAATTATACTCCCTTGCCTCAAGTTCAGCAACACTTTCTTAAACTCATTGCTTGCCTTCAGCACAATATCTTTGGTTATATCATCCTCCTCTATAGGCTTGCTTCCATTTTTGCTACTGAAAGGCATGCCCACAGTTATTTCAAATTTGTACCGATCAAACATTTTCATGTGGCATTTATGCTTTGTCAAAAACTTTAGACGACACAATTCCTCCTCCTCCAGCGTAACATTTTTGGGATCACAAAGAGGATAGGTTTCACCATACAAGCATCTCATCCAATCGCCAATAAAAAATGGAAGCATATTTATTGCAGATTCTGCACTATTGTCGATTTCTGTCACGCGCACGTATTTGAACCGCCCAGTCCACGTCACTCGGTGTCCTTCCAGGTGACTGCACAAAATCTGAGTACGTGCCATGTTAGTCTCCTTCCAGGCCCGGGGTCCGCAGAGGAAACCATACTGATTCCATGTCAGGGTGGAGTTGTAAACTTTCATTCCCTCAGACCGATACACATAGAACCAACAGAACAGCACTACGGCTGTAATCCACACCAGAATGAGTTTCACAATTGAGCTTCGAGTGAGAGATTTAACCACTTCAACTACAGAGAAGTTAACCTTTGTCCACCATCGAAAGAGCAAAGGAACAGCACACAAAACCAGGGTCACTACAATTTTTATGAGCTCCAAAGACAAAAACCACTTAATGAAGTGGGCAAGACACATCAGTGCAATGCCTACACCCAGCACTGGGAGTGCAAAGAGGAACAGGAAGTAACCGATGGATGCACGAACAAGCCCAATGCCAGAGGACTCTCGCAGAATGACCACAGAGAGTTCGCACCACATAAAGCACACCAGGTATGGGACCAGGTAGCAGTAGGTGCCTTTAAAATTCCGTAGCTGGGCCATTCTAAAGAAAAGATAGAACAAATACAAAAACAGAAGGCACGGGATGCTTACATTGATCACAAAGAAATGGCCTACAGGAACTGTAAAGAAGGTTTTACCTAAGAATTTCAAGTAGCCAAAATTCCCAGGTAATACCTGCAATAGGGATAAGCAACCTGCAGCTATCTCAGTCATTAATGCCCTTCGTGTGTAAGGTTCTGCAGACGTACTTAAACTCATGTAACTTGTCACTGTGAAGAAAACTGAGACAGTAGCTAACTCTGAGCATGGTATACAGTCTTTGCTTGCTATAGGGAAAGAAAAAATTACAAAGAATACCGAGAGTAAAAAATAAATGTACGGCTCTAAGTGATTCCATCCAAAGTTCACCTCAGCTTGCTCAACATCTAGGTTTGGTTCAAAACGAAGCAGTAAGTCAGTCAAAGCACGGAAGTTTTCCCAAGCCTTACTGTCCTGAAATACCTTCAGTGTGCAAATCACCATAGAAATGAAGGACAAATAGAATATGACTAATGGAATAATGAAGGCAAAAAAATCAATTGTCAGATTACTGATGATGAAGAAAAAGATGAGAGCATTGATATGGTGTGTTGGAACAATGGTAGACAGCCAATGCATTCCTGCCTTTGATGCAATATCTATAAGGTATTCTTTAATTTCCATAATGGCATGAAGTGGATATTTTACAACCTGGAAAAAGAGAAAGAAGCATTTTATTAATGAGCAGTTTCATAACTTTACATCACAGATATTCTTAGCTGCAGCAGTAGCAGCCAGTTGTGTAACCTCAGCTGACATGAAAAGATTTGTACTTCAGATCAATGTTGCCAATAAAATAAGATTACTGTGTCTGAGATTATTAGCTCAATTTTGATTAATTCAGTCAGATGAAGCTCAGAGGCGATTTTGATTTTAGGCAAGATGTATTTCATTACCTTTGACACATATAATTAAATGGCTTCCTAGTCAAATATTCTGCTCTGCTAACTTCATACTGAAGATAAACTGCATGGCTACAGTCCTGCAGTATCTTAAGTCATTACTTGAGCTACAAGTACTGTACTTTAATGCACGTAACTGCCACATTCTGCAAGGATTATGCTATACATTCTATGCATATACACTGCAGGAAGCAGTGCCTATGATTCATATACACATACACAAGTCTTTACAGCTGTGGTTTTATCTCTAAACAATCCTTCCCAAGCATCTAAGGATGCAGCTGTCAAAACCTGTTTTGGAAGCAGCAGCAGTATGCTAAATTCAATTACTACACATTTATGGATTCTTTTAACTCCACAACAGTAACTGTACAGGACCTTAAAATTCTACCTATTTTACATGGCATTTTCCAACACAGTCGCTGGACAACAGAGAAATTGCTGGTTTGAATACTCTCCCTATAACCAACCACACACTTTACAAAAGATCAATTAAAAGGTACAGGATTTTTCAAACACATTCAAATATTGCATAGGGACATTAGATGCTGCAATCAATCCTCCTCCCCCATCAAAAGACAGTTTTTATGTTTTCCCAGATCTTACATTTTTATATTAATTAGTTCAAGGGAAAGGCCAAGAATGTTCCAGCAAATACCTGTGGCACTGTGATGAACTGGGACAACACACACCCCAATGATTTGGGCAAAAACTTGTTTATTTGTAAAGGTATCTCTGTTCTTCATACGTGCATCTCTTTTGGACAACTAGGCGTGCAAAAGCTTGGAAAGAGACACCTTTCACTCCCCTTTTTTTCCCCACCCCTACAATATGATAATGAACAACAAAATTACAGCAAAAACTCTCAGGCCAGCATCCACATCCCCCCTTTACCTTACTTGAAATTTATGCCAGTACTGAAGGCACGCATCCTAATTTTCCCTTCTCCTTTCACTATCTAGAGACATATCAGTGTAGAAGCTAACTGCAAGTTTCACCTTTCTTGAATTCCATCATAACAGACCCTTTTCATGCTATGGCTAACTTTTCCCACCTGCTTGCTCCTGTTTAAATTAGAAAGATATGAAGCGTATAATAACATCTATAATAAAATAGGGCAGTGATGACAGGTACATTTAAATCCTCACTGAAGATGTAATGAAGAGATAATAATAGATCGTCCTCTTACAGGGAAAACTGTTATCTCTTTCTTTTAAACACCTCACTCATGTATACAAAACTTGAAACATATATATGAGGTCAAGCCCAAAAAGAAGTTACAGCAACAATGCTTGTACTGATCTTTACAGACTGAACATCAATATTGAGAGAGAAGTGCAAGTCACTCCTGTTTTGTCAGGGATGCTTAAGTCAAGAGCCCATTCAACAAAAATTGTTCCATGTTGCCTTTTTACCTTCAGTCGTAGGGGTAATTCTTCAGGACTCTTCCCTGCCAACTCATCATCTTCCTCTTCCTGCATAATCAGGTTAGATGGAATGATTCCCTTTGCGTACTTCTTGGTAATTTCAACAAAGTCATCCAAAGCAATAAATTTTTTAGCTAAAAAGATAAAATGAAAATTTGGAGTAAATTTTATCACAACACTGTATTGATTATGAATTGGAATATTAATTTTCATTCTTGCCAGAATCTAGTCTACAAAAACTGAACTACTGACAAGACAGGCTTATCTTGCAACTTGTCCTGAGAACTCTGCTGAAAACAAGCTCCTTGTGCCAGCAATATATGACTACTCTACATCATGTAAGACCAGCAAGTAAGTTTATTATACTGGTAAGTGGCAGAACAGAGTGAGTGAATGTAGCTTATCTGCAAGTATTCCACAGAAAAAAAAGACTACTGGGTTAGCTCACAGTTTTAAATCATAAACTATTGTTTCTGCTTCAGAGAAATCTTTAACAGCTGCACCGGAAAGAGAGACTTGTACAGGAGCAGTAATGAATTATTTGTATGTCATCAACTGAAAAACTGACTTCTGATTTATCATTTAACAGTCATTTCTCTGAGTTCAGAAGTTACAGACATAATTATGGGAAATACACAATTATTATATCTATGAGACTAAATATGGATTACTTACACTGTATTAATTTAATATTCTATGAGGCTATACAAAGGGTCTCCCCCAAACTGTATCAACTGTGATCTAAAACAGACAGCCAGCAACAAAACAGACCTTGCTCAGTTTACATAGAGACAAAATTCATCCCTCTGCCCTGGAAGATTCTTATCCACTCCTATGAGTACAAGGGAGGCATGAGGTTACTTCCAAAAACTCTGGGGAAACGGCAGGACAGAAGATGATTTATACACTGGTTCAAACTCTTTGCACCCAGTTCTCTACATTAGGATGGATTAACTAGCTTGATGCAGTTTGTAAAGGAGGATAATTAACAGCAATTTTTTTCCATACACTAAAGCAAATGACATTGCTATATACATGAAAGAATTGAATGACAAAAATCTGTAACACACCTCCTACGCAGTAAATTTAACTAGTCAGCTGATACAAAGATATGAAAGCTGGCCTGCTTAATACTAGTTTGAGATTTTAAAGAGACAGAAAATTGAACTGCTTCATCAAGTTTAAAATCAGAGGATTAATGGGTTTGGGCCCAGAACATTTTTAATTTAAATATGCTACATTTATAGAAGCAACATATAAATAGCTCAGTATTTAATACTGAAAACACTGTAGATATGGAACAAAACAAAGTACTTGTCTCAAGATACATACCACAGGAAGAGGAATGTTAAGAGTTCAACAGAAAATCAGCATCTTACAATCTATCTTTTGGTTTTCATATTCAATATGGGTGCTGCCTTTTGCTTCAACTTTTACCACTCCCCCTCCTCCATGCATGAACAAAATACCATCTGGCATGCCTCCCAAGAAACAAGAAAGGATTTATTTTTGCTAACTATTCTTATTATTCACAAACTGCAAGGCAACATTACTTGCACCAAGAAATCTGTGAGACTCTTTAGCTGTCTTGGTGGGCTTCAGATTAAGCCTAATACGAAATATGTCATCTAAATTTACTGTCTTATTGGGAAAAAATACACAGTGCTGAAATAGTCTTATTTGTGTAGAATCAGCAAGCAGACATGGTTAGAGCCTCACAAAAATACCTTAACAGCACTTTTACAGCATCATGGGACGTCTTGAGAAGGAAGGAGTTATTAACTTACTATGTATAGATGGCCTATCCACTGCAATGACATGCACCCTCTCAGGCGTGCAACAACTGCCCATTGACAATGTCACCTCTAATTTTCTGTTTGTACCTCCATTAAGGACAACCCAGATCAGATATCTGGGTTATATCTGGATATATATATTAAAAATTATCTTCCAAGTATTGGCAATGTACCAACACTGAAAGAATCTCCTTCTGGCAAGGTAAATGAAGAAACTCAGTGAGTCAGAGAAGTAAATGCTGGAGAGCAACAGCTTTCTTGTTCCTCCATGAAAAGGTAAAAGCTCTCTAGAGAAGAGGTAACAGCTTAACACCTACTTTAAGTGTTTGATGAAAACTTTTCATTTTTAAGTGTCGTTAGTATTTTGTCACCCAAGTGTCTCTTAAATTGATATAAAAAGCGTATTTTGTAGATTCTACTTTATTATTCATAGACTTTTTTTCAATTTGGTTATGAAAAATTCCCCTGCATCCCCCCATCCACCCTAGGAAAAGAGAAATATTCACATCAATTTCTGCCTACACTTACATATAGGTTCATTTACTGCCCTGTTATTTTATCTGGAATTTAAGCCTTAAAAAAAAAATCATATTTGCCAGTTCCTTTTCTGATAACTCTCTGAATTACTGAAGAATCCAGAACAAAATTATTTGCTGTGCATTCACTCAGCAGCAGCACATGCCAGTTCACCTAAAGGAATGGAAAGAACCCCAATGCAACACAGCTCAAATGAACCCAAATACATCTGCATTATGATACAATGACTGGACAATGAAACACAACAGTCTTGTCCTTGAAGGACTGTTTCTAACTGCCAGAAGTGGCAGCCAAGTCACAAAAACAGCTGACATAGTCTCACAGAAGGTCTCATAGGGTGACAAGCTTGCTTTCCAAAATATTATTTCTCACATCACTTACTCCCTTATTCACACACAGACACATGCCCCTACTCCTCTTTTACTTCTGTCAAAGTTAATGTAAAACTGAAATACTCCACTCTTCTTAGGAATATTATTTTTCAAGTCACTCGTGTAACAAACACAGTCCTTGAAGGTAAAGGCCAAATTTACCTAATGAAACGTAAATTTAATCTTTCAGGGAGTTTAAACCTGCAAACCTCCATATTTGGCTCCCTATTCCATGTATGACACTTTAATTTCACATAATCTCAACAACAGATGTATTAGTAAATAAAATGCTTTGTGACACTTAAAAGTGCTCTTCAAGTACTGATCTAGAGTGCACATGAACTATTCCATATGACTTAGCGCATTTCAAGAAACGGAGGTTTTCCTGACAATGAATAATTGAACCTTATATTAAATACTGTTCTTGAAAAACTACACATGCTTCATTGTTGATAATTCATTTTCTTAATATAACACTTTGACTTTCCTCCTAAAAGCTCAACAACACATCAGCACTTCTTAGTTATGCCAGACCAAGGAGAACTTTCAGTTCCAATCCCCACCCCACAAAACCTTACAAAACTCACAGACTTAGGTCTACAAATCTGACCCTGTGTGTGTTAAGGGGTTTAATTCTTCACAATACATGAACTAAGCTGCTGTAAATAATGAAAGAAGTATCTTGCTGCACCTTTCCTAAATCAGTCATTGAACAAATATGAAAAGACAAATATTAATTATAAGGGAAGGGCAAATGGAAGCAAGGCAAATAGAATGAAGGATCTGTCTGCATTAAATTGGTGCATAATTAATTCCCTCACTGTAATCAGAAAGCTTACTGCATTCAGAACTAAAAAAAAATATTGAAAGTGCAAAATCTTCTTTGGTGAATAGAGTTTTGAGTGCTGAAAGAGCAAGAATATAAAAATAACAAATGACATGCAAACTCCCTTTAGTAGCTGACTGTAATGGTGATGTCTTCTGTGACTTCACATGCAGATCAGTTATTTGTCTTGCACACAGAATAAACTGACACTATCAGTTTATCGCAATCCAAACCTTCTATACATTCTTAGTCTGGCAGCACAAAATTGTTTACCAAAACAAACCAGAAACTAAAACCACTGACAAAGACTGAAAGCAGCAGCATGCACTCACATTCACTGTTCACTAATCGCTCCAGCATCCTTCTCTGCTTCTGCACGGACTTTGGGACCGGGCCAGGCTGCTTCTCACCATCTGGTTCAATAACAGAAGTTTATGGAAAATCAAAGCAGTCAATTAAAGTGATCAAACAGTAACAGCAACATCTAGGGAATGGTATTTCCTCAAAGTAAGGAAAAGCCAAACTTACATATAAACAGATAAGAAGTGGCTATAGTTTTCCATGTTCCTGTTACTGTATTAGAAAAAGAAACAGGACTGCCATAGCTAACATTTAGGGCTGTAGTGGCAGAGTGAACCAGGTGTCTTGAAGACTGAATTTGCATATTGAAACATCTAGAGAGGTATCATCAGGATGACTGCTAGGGGGAAAAAAAAAATCAAATGCAGCAAAGCCAAAAAATACCCATTTTCCAAAGACAGTGAGTGCTAAATGAAAATATTTTAAATATATGGTCACTTGAATAAGTGTTTAATTGACCCACGACCTACAGCAAGTGCTGGTCCAGAGAGCACAGTTATTAAAAGAGGGTTAGTCATTGAGACAGTTACATTATCTTACGTAGATCACATATTTACTATTATCTCATGCCTGATTGTTCATAAAGCCCTTTAGATTTCTAGCTGTATTGTGCCCATAAGTCTGTATTTTATCAATATCATAAATCAGGTCATGAACAAACCTTCATCATCAACTTGCCCAACATTTTCCAGTAGTTCAGAAACCTCTAATTGCTTCTTCTTTTTTGGGTTTAATTTCCAATACATGACTAAGGCAGCTTTTCTCACAGCTCTCTCCAAATCAGTCTCAGATGATAACTTTTTCACTTCTTCCTCATTCTCAGAAGTGATGCCTCAAGAAAAGAAAAAATACATTACACACTTATCCCACACCCATGCAGAAATGGTAGATTTGCTCACAATTTATTTTTCTCACAATTTATTTTTCTTAGTTTAGTCTGAAACTTTTCAAGTTTCAGTCACATTCTGACCACCTAAGTAAATTACTGAAATGCCCTTCTGTGTCCATTGCTTATCAAAATCTAAGCACATTGCTTAGGTTTAAACTGTATTTCAAAGATGTGCAAGACATGGATTATACTATGTCTTGCTTCAACTTTCGAAGTACAGGAGATAAGGCAAAAGGTAGTGCAGATATGCATGGGTGACATGCAAAGGCACCAAGAACTGAATAAAAGTTGTTTTTCATTTTAGTGGGGGTTTTTCCCCTCTCGTAGGAGTTCAGATAGTTGGCAGGCGAGAAGAGACCATTTCAAGCATGGGAAGTAGCATGAAGGAAGATGAGAATCTTAAAGTGGGAGAAGACAGTGGAAAAGACCAATTAGAAGAGAGGTTAGAGAGGGACAAAAGAATGAAACAACAGCAGATATGTAGTTGGTGTGTGCTTATATATGATCTTCAGAGTCAAAGAAAAGAAGCTCCAATGAAAGGTGAAGAAGGAAAGAACAAGCATGGATTTCATGAAGGAATTCAAGCAAATAATTAATAAAAATGCTTTAATAAACAGTATTGGTAATTAATGCTTTTTGAATTACCTATTGGAACAGTCTGTTAGCAACCCCTCATGCAATTTTGCCACAATCATTTCCATCATACTTTAACCCCTCTTTTCAGAGTTAAAATGAGTACAGTATTGTTTCAGATAATGTGGGAAGTGCAAGCAGGAAGCCTCAGAGAACCCATACCTCTTCTGTCTGCCAGGCATCTACGCAACAGTTTGACAGCTTCTCTTCGACCTTGCTTAGCAGCGAGGATGAACCAGTCAACTGCACTACAATTGTTAAGTTCTTCATCCTCCTCTTCTGCTAATCTCAAGAAGTGCTTCCCCACCTATAATAAATACGAAACAAAATTCCTTCAATTACTGAAATATACTCTAATTTGTCTCTCTGTCTCTCTGTTCTTCCCTCCTGGCCCCTGGAACTCAGCTAAGATAAATTCTCTCTGAACAAAAGGTCAAAACATTTGCTCCTAGCACTAAAGAACATAGTTGTAAGCTGATCTTCTGATTGGAAGGATCTGGAAGAACTAGAAGCAAGAAGGAATTGCAACACATTTGGCCAGGTCAGTGAATTAGCTGCCATCGGTGTTCAGGCATCTGGCAGGATCAGGTGAAGCTTCCAATGTTAAAAGTTTTCTTGAATTCTTTTCCTCCTACAACAATGACCAGACAATACTGCTAGCCTCATTTTAGAGCCAGAAAAAGTAAGTGTAATATAATCTGGTGCCAGTGACAATCAGAAATTCAGATTAAGTTATTGACAAGGCCTTGACATGGAAGCAGGCTTCAAGCAAGGCAGTCCCTGAGTGACAGCAGTTCAGTCACTGAAGGTCAAAGCAAACTCATGATTAATTGGTCAATGGAATAAAACTAATACTGCTTAAGCATCAAGCAAATTCAGTGAAAAAGTGTATAAAAATTCTGCTATTCAGGATTACAGAAATTACCAAGTAGCTATCTATATTACTGTTTTACAGGTAAGAAAAAAACCCACCTTTTTTCTTCCTTCTAAAAATTAAAATATACTAGTAGATATATTTATGCAACAGTATGAAACGCTTCTGCTTATCAAAACACAGGGCAATAAAAAGTTAAATGGCAGAAAATGACCAAAACTACTGGACATTTTATCTGCATACCTGGAGAATCTGGGAAATGTTTTTGCTTGGCTCACTGCACTCTCTTTCTCTCTCTAATGTTACTTCAGCTACATTCTAGGAGCAATTAATGTAATACTTTTAAGAGTATAGCTTCGTAAATCCACAGTATTATCTGCTGGAAAAAAAAAAACCTGTTTGAAAGTTTTTCTGAAACTTTCATCTGTTACTGCAGCATTTGTTACTGCCACTAAAGGTGACTAAAGAAATACTGTTGAAAGATTAATAAATCACATTATCCTTATGTAGATTAAATGCACTGATATAATCAGAAAGGTCTTTCTTCTTCCAGTAAAGCTTACTTCTCCAGCCATTTAACTGGTTTCATATACTTGAGTGCTCCAACAACTTCCACCCAGACAGTTATTGGGGAGACATTAAATCCATAGCACATACAGTGAAGCTATCCAAAACCATACAGAAATAAGGAGAAAATGGGACTAGGTAATCCAAACATTGATTACAAAGTCATGCCAGAGTTCAATGGGAGGTGCACACGCCAAGAAGAGAGTGTATGAGACAAAAAGAGAAAAAAAGATTTCAGCAGTTACATGGTAATCTATCACTCAACTGCAGATGTACCTTCAGCTATTTATTTCAGAAAGGAATTGTTTGAACAAGTTACATGGCAAAAAACGTCCATCTGACAAGAACAGCTGTTTCTTAAGCATGTTTATATTTACAGCCATTAAGATTTTGAGCAAAGCTTCAAGAGTAGCACTTAATCATGCAGCTCTTAAGTTTCTAAGGACCTCTTGGACATAGAAACATGTACTGCAGCATCAGCTAAGATCTCGGGACTAGTCATAGCACAAAAGGCTAGTGCACAAGCAAAATGATAGTGTAACACCTGTTTTATGACTGAATTGCTTTTTGGCTTGTCTGTGGTTTTAATAGAAAGTTCCTACATCAAAGCACCTGAAAACAGCTGCAAAGCTCTGGCCTGCAGCAGTCAAAGGAAGAAGAACGGATGGGAAAAGGTGTTAACCTCAGATCTGCCATTTAAACAGTCTGGGATTCTCTCTTTCCCATGAGTTAAAACTGTGAAATCAAGTCATAGTGGGTAACAGCTTAACACAGACCCTCACACTGTACTTCTCTAAAGGCTGCTCCCATCTCCGGCTTTGCTAAGTGAGGTGATCATCTCCAGCAGTCCCCTTGCAGACATCCTCTGGTTAAAGACACCGAACTGCCTTTTCTCCATTACAGAATTCCAGCTGTGGGGGTTTCATTTATGCAACTGCCATACAGTTATTTCTTGATTATAAAAAAAAAAATACATGAAGTTACAGTAATACATGTTGACAGCCACTCAGAGTGCATTTATTTCCATAGTCATTGCAGAATTATTTTTGAATAAACACAGAGTAATAACTACAAACCATTGAACCATCTGATTTCTTGTGTTTGACTTTATAATTGTTAACAAATAGCACAAAAGTGGCATCTCACCTTCTCACTCATACTCCTATGAAGGTAAGAAATAAAAATACATTCTTCTAATTCATTCTAAAGGAATGTATTCAACAATAGAGAATAAATAAATTTCTTTTAGGGTTTTAAAAACTAAAAGCTAATTCTCTCTCCTCAAGTAACAAGAAATGTGACTGCATAAAAAAGAAATTACAGTATTTTGGGTTCCATTTCAGGCATACTGAAGCAAAACTGTATGCTGTATCTTTTTATGGTAAGAATCCTATTACTGTGTGGGAATAGAAAATGTACACAGCTAAAGAGATAAAGGAAGGGAGTAAAAGTGGAATTACTTGCAAAGGAGAGAAACCCCCGTCATTTATAAACATACACATGCATCACAGACTTAGATTACATAAGTATTTCTGAGTATTCTTACTCAACTGAAACTTATATCCTGAAAGAGTATTATGGAGTTTGCTTTCTTTCATATGGAGGAATAGAGCCAAAAGATGGATTTTACAGCAATGATTCCCTCAAGGATAATGTTTCGTCCTCCACAAAGCTATCAGCTGTTTCAAAGTAAGGAATTTGTTACTGTCTCAGGTTACAACTCCAAGGTCAGCCTGCCCCTCAAACCAGTTGAGATGGAATGGGGAACAAGCCTAGCATTGCCATATTTTTTTTTACGAGCTTTAAAGGAATTTCTTTCCCATCCCCACCTCTGATTTTTATTTACAGTAAGAGTGGTGATCCTTGGGGAAAAATCCAAAACACCAGTGAGCATGTAGGAGACTGCAACCACTCCCATTTGGCATCAAAGCTGAATTTGGAAAAGAATGCTCAAGTAAGACAATAACCAAGTTAAACACAAATTAAAACCCTTCTAGACAATTTTAAGCTATTTATACTAGACCAATACAGCAGACGATGGAATGCAGTGGAAACCTCTTACAATTTTTCTAAAACCTAAGGGAAAATCTGGAGTGCTAGCAAATTCAGGGACAGAATTGCTATTATTAATTCAATTTTATCTACCATTAAATAAGTAAACACAGCTAATTTCAATAAACAAAGAGGTGCTTATTTTCTAAAATGTGTACATTCACCAGAGAAATGGTATATGAGCAAAACATCAGCCAACCAACCTCTGACCCTGCTAAAGCATCTCAATGGCAGTTTCCTCCACAGAGTCCAGCCTCAGAGCCCTGGTATCTTTGTATACAATGCAGTGCTGAACCAACAGCATTTAACAGTCCCTATCTGCACACCTCCACACATGCTTCTTAAAAAAAAAGAAAAGCAAAGTCAGTTCTGTACCTTTTCCATGCTAAAGAGTTGGACCTGAAGCCACTCACACTCTCAAGGAAGCAGCATTTTGTCAAGGCAGAGAAACCATATGGCATCACCTTTCTTTGAATAGTTTAGCATCTAAACAGACACAGTTCAAACGAGGAAGCAATAATAGTTCTACAGCAGGCAGTGCTATTTTTGGAATTAAGAACAAACAAGACTGGACAAAAAGCATATAAAATTACCTCTGTTTGTGCTTTTGGTTCTCCAGCTTTGGCCCTCTCAAGCAGTTCTTCAAAGAGCACTTCAGGTTCTTCCTTCATGCTCTCTACAATTAATTTGATAAAGAAAATTGTTTACTAGCAGTAGTTAAAGGTATTTTAAAAATCATTGCTATATGTGGCTGAAGAATTAAATGATCATAACTAAAAAATCCAACTCAAGTGTTTTGCAAGAACAGTGGACATTAACTTATTACAATATTGACCCTCCATCTCAGCACTGTTCTTCAGTATATTTACATGCCACAGGATGACACAGTTTAGTTTCTCATTTACTTCTATAAAACTCCTTTCTCAATAGAATATTCATTACAACAAATATGAGCACATGTGGAACATGTAATATGGATCAGCTTTTGTACTATTACTATTCTTTTCTTGATAACTCTTCAGTCTTTCACTTGTCAATCTGTTTATTTAGCACTGGAACGTCTTCTAGAATTTTGAAAAATTAATCAGCCTTTAAAACAGTGTATTTGAAAGCTCAGTTCCTCAGTCTCTAGAGCACAGAGAAACTAACAACAATGACACCTGCTAATCCTTGGGGTTTTTTTCACTTTGCTCCACACTCCACCTAGTATTTTTCTTCTTTCCCATCTACTGAACAGATACAGACTTTAACAACTGGTTTTCTTCAAAAGCATCACACTGCCCCACTGGTCAATCATAAAGAAAAACTTAAGAGCTTTATCTGATATCCAGAGTTGTAAACAACATAATGCTGCATGCTACTTGATGAATGAAGAATTAGTTAATGGCAAAGCTGACAAAGGCCAGAACTCTTTTATGAGATGACTTCTCGTAAATTAGTTTGGAAAAATTTTGAAGAGGAAAAATCAATACAACTTGTGTGTTTTAAGTTGGGTGAGAATGGACAACTGACCACTGACTCAGAGTTACAGCTTTACTGACCAACCAATCTAAAATTACAGTTAGAAAGGTAGACCCAAATTCTATAGTAAGCACCAAAGTCTGACCCCTATTTACCACATTACCCCACACAAACACACTGTGACATTTCGTAGCTATGTCCTGAGAGCAGTGGCAGCATGAGAAGCGTGCTTGGGAAGCAGTTTCCAGATGTAGGAAACTGACTTTCAGGCATCCACTCCAAGTTACATTCCCTACCTGACTGGGGCAGCAGCAACGCAAGAAGCTGCTGAGCAGCCCTGCCAGTGGAGGGGCCAGGCAGTATCAGCTCTTCTTCAGAAGGTGGCAGGAAGGAAGAAATAAACCCCATTCCACATGATCTCCTGAAGAACAGGGTTACTTGCATTCTTTAACATCCCTGGTACTGGGACTGTTTTCAAAGAAGAACAGGCCACAAGCCAACACTTTCATTAAAATGGATGTATTTAACAAGAGCAAACCATGAAGTAAGATTTCTTCTTCACCACGCCACTGTTTTGCCTGCCAAGTTCCACTTGGAAAAAATTCTAATGCCAGATTATAACATGTTGTCTGGCTAAACAAGGCACATAATGAAAAATAATTTTCATTTAGTACTTGGTCTTTTCAAAAAGCTGTAAAAATATTATTGTAAAATAGGCAAACAGCATCCCAGAAAAATTAACTACTTAATCTCCTTGCCCTGATATATAACCAACATAACTTGAACTGTAAACAAGTCAGAAGCCTGTTTTCCAAATGGCACCATTAACACCAGCAAACATCATTCAGGGGCTCTCTGCTAATAATAAACAAGAAGTTACAGGAAAGAGCAGATTGTTTGAAAGAAGCATAATACTCATCCACCTACCCCACTCAAATGAAACAAGCTGGGCAAGGCAGTACTTTGCTTTTTCTTCCTGTGCTTTCAAATTCATTAAGCCCTTTTGCATCAAAATTTCAGTACTACCTGTCTTAGGAATGCCTTTTTTTTTTTTTTCTGTTCAGGGATTTCTACACGTTGAGAACACAAATATTTCAGTGATACTCTGGATAATATAGGAAGCACCATTCAGAAATCAGGATTAGCTAATTGAGTGGAATTTACACACACACCAAAAAAAACAAACTACAGAAAGCAGTTTGCTGAACTGATAAAAACCCTAACAAGAAAGGCAGTTCTCTGGAAGCTTGTACGGCAAAATCTCTTCCTCTCTCTCCTGCTGTACTTGGCACACATAAGAGCACGGCACAGCTCTGACTCCTTTTAGCTCTTCCTGCTCAGAAGAATGTGTTAGATAAAAAAACTTAGTACAACAGAAAGCTGAAGAAACAAAACGGGAATGTTTTACAACACCGGGTTATAGTTACTTTATTGCAATTACATTTCAGATTAACAAGCACATAATGGTATTTGCAAAGATAGGGAAAAAAAAAAGAAAAATTAAAAATGTGCAGCCCTACAGTGAACTACCTCTTTCAATGAGAAAAAAAAAAAGTGGTGTTATTGCAGTAAACTTGTCGAAATGTTTGTTCTAACAGAGCTGACTGCCAGGAGAAAGAAACACTTTCTGCTGTTATTTTCAACCTACTGCCCAATCCCTCCCACCCAGTTATCAATTCTATGTACTTGCACATGTGATCTATGAATAGAAATAACAGCTAGTTAATTAAAAATATGCCTGTGGGTTGATTCTGTAGTTGTAGGGCAAAGGTGGAAGAAGAGGCTGTGGAGATCAAATTTAGAATATCTTAGTATACACAGTTCTTGTAACTAGCAATATTTTTCCTTTGCTTGAAAGATAACCAAGACGATAATTACACAGGTCAAGCATGAATGACTCTAGTTTCATGGCTGCCATTATCAATCTACTTTCTCATAAGGTATATAGGTCAGTCTCTGAAGGTAAAAGGTCCAAAACACAGTCAAGGTGTGTTTTAGAACAAGGATGGACAACACACACTTTCTTTCAGTTCAGCTCAACACTGAACAAACAACTACACAGGAGTATATGCACCCCCCATAACAATACCATAAGAAGTGATGACTATAACTTATCACCCTTGTTCTTAAGCATGTTTTTTGTCAGAAAATGTCTTGATGTGTATTCCTCCCACATAAGAGTACTGCAATGGAAATGCTGTCAGTGGAAGCTTTCATTTTCCAGCTTTGCTAAAAACTCATGTCTTTTTAATGTCAAATTTTACTCTGTCTTGAATATAAAAATTTCCAAAAGACAGGAACACTCATCTTGCAATACTTCATATATCTTTTATGACAATTAAAATAGACTTCACTAGCTGTTTTGTGTCAGGTGCATTAATATAAGCCAATGAAGTCTATCAGTTATTCAAGGCTCACAAGCACTGCAGTCATTCAAATGAAAGCAGGCAAGTGAAAGCACAAAAGTTTTAGACAGCACGTAACATTCATAAAAGAAAGAAATTAAGACCAGGGGTGTAGAAGGGTGGTTAGTACTTAATATTTGCTGTAGTTCCAACTCTGCCACTAAGAACCTCAAGACTGTGTAAAGCTTAGTTCATCATCAGGCTGCTCTATAATTCACTTCCCAGTATAGTTAATTCTACTTTCCAAGAGACAGACCATTCAACACGAATTAGTTAATCAATATCGTAACAATAACATTACTAATAAAATTTTAGTGTGTTTTTTTTTTTTTATTCAGTGAGATAAAGTCTTAGGTTTGAGATATGAAATGACACTGTATACTTTAATTTTTCTCAGTTTCACTCAAAAAAACCTCCAGAACAAAACTTATTTGTGATCTTCAACGTATGATGCAGTTGTATTTCGGACTTTGCTGCATTTATATCCTCATACTACAGAGAGCATTTAAACTTTTGAAGACCTACAGAAATATCCATTTTTGATATTCAGGCTTTTCTTTTAACAGGTTAAAGCTGTCTCTAAAAATCCATTTTATGAAAGCATTTATTAAAAAAGACTCATTACAATAAAACAGGTCATTACTTTAAGACCTATATGCATTTCACAGTCATACAGGATTCAGAAGACTAAGCTAAAACTGCCCATTATTAAGGGATAGAATTCAATGGTACTGGCAAAACATAACTATAGGGTAATTTCTGGTTTCCTAGTAAAAAATATGGTTTACAACTCCAAGAGAAATACTCAGAATATAGAAGTCTAAATACAAGCGTTTATGTAGGGAGGCTGCAAACAAACAGGCTGATGAAAACTAAAGACAACTACTTACTTTCTGAAGCTTTACGCATTACTTGGCACATTGGCCATATAAAGTAAGACTCCAGCTTTGTTGCTATAAGCTCAAATGGGAATTTAGCATTCATTCTGTCATAGGCAGGCATTTTTACTATTTCTGTTAGGTTTTGATCCAAAACAGGAAATGTTTAAAAAGGAAACATTTCAGTTTCTTAAATATTATGCTAGGAAGCAATTATTGTCCCTTACCTCTGAAATTTAGCCATTAAATTGACAAAAAGGCAGTCAATCCACAGTAGGGGATTAGTCCCAGTGAGATTTCAAGATACCAGTGCTTAAAATTTTAAATCACAAAAGGAAGATGCCATTATGGGTTATAGATTAAATAACATACCTAAACCTCATCTTTGGACCATATTGAAGACTAAAACCCAACAAACTCTTCAACATTCATACAAGATTTTGAAGAATGGACTTAACACAATCTAGATAAGAAATATTTCTGATGCAAAATACTTTCCAGACAAAGAAAGTAAACGGGGGTTGTCATAAGATTTCCTTCCCAGTATTCTAGCATAAATCACTAATAGATTCCCAACCCTTTTAATACCCTTAACATACACAACTGAATCACGTCACGTGAGCATCACTGCAGCCGGCTGACTTGTTGCAAAGTGTCTAATCACACATTTAGCAAAAATGTTTTACACACAACTTAGACAAACAGTGCTTCCAAAACCCCAGCATTTTAAGGGACATTGAGTATGACACTTCCATTTTTTCATTCTGAAATCCTTAAAAGCACATAATAGTCCTTCCATGCAAAGAAAGGTTTTTAGCTGTATATATACGTACACAGAGTGAATACACACAAACCCAGCACACAGAAAACCCTCACTTTTCTCAGTGCTCTTCTAACCACTAGGAATCACTGACTTCCTTCAAAAAAAATCTACTAAAGTTATTTCATGCGGAAAGAATCAATAGAGTGCATGCTGAATAATAAAAGTGTTTGTAGATTTACTTTCCTACCAACACAAACACATCCAGCAGTGGATTTACTCAGCTCAAGGCAGTTTTAGCCCCTTGCCTGCTAATATCACCCCCTGGCCAGGTGCACACAGCTTTCTTCTTAGGTCACAGCTACAGCACCTGAATTCCAGATTAAGCAAGAGGCCAAAGACCATGAACAGGGAATAACAAAGCAAAAAACCTGTATTTTAAAGGATCACAATTTCTTACGCCTTTTGAGCTTAAGATCTTATTTATCCACACAGTCACTGGAGGCCAGCCCCATGACGGTCATGCTATCACGCACAACAAATAACTTTTTTAAACAAACACAAGCTGGGGACTTCTAAGTGCTTTGAATGAAAAGGTGAAAACCTAGTGAGAACAGGATAAAAGGAAAGCTGAAAGCACTTTCTCAGACAGAAAGCAACAACGAAGCATTCACACAAAATATGTAAGTTTAAAAGAAATTACAGGTTTTACAAGGGAATGTTAAAGCTCATGAAAACTCTACCGAACAAAAGATTAATGCATTAAGCAACACCCACACTAAGAGTATGAAGGAAACCTGTATGGCACACACACTTTATATGATCATGACTTCAAGCATTCATTTGGGCTCAGAAAAAGAAGTGACAGGAATGTTCAGGAGGAGGAGGAAAAAACCCATGTGTTGGGGAGAATAAAGGATCCAAAATGACAAGATATGAAACAAGATTTCTGGATTGGCCTTCCCGTGATATAGTTCAGCAAGTATTCCTGAAGTGACTGAAAACAGTCAGGAACAGCTAAGCATATGCACAACACAAATGATAAGTTCAGTCCTACCCAGTGGGAAAACACCTCCAAGCTCACTTAGCACACACCTAGAAAAATACGTAACCATTTTCACTATTCCACGAGAAGATCTGACAGTTGACAGAGGTGAAAACTGTTATTAAGGTTGCCCAGTAAAGTGAGCCAAGCAAAAGTAAGTAGGCAGTTCCAAACGATCTTGCAAATTTTAGGGTTAGCTATACAGTTTTAAATGTAGTTTCCTTAACCTTTTGTTTGAACAAACATGACTAAGACACACTGACAAAAAACAGACCAGCAATAACGCCAGAAAGCAACAATAATGACCTCGGCTACATCCCAGAAAATTATACATTCAAAAACAGGATATAATTTTAAATACATTCAATAAATAACTTTATATGTTAAGTAGTTGGAGAAACCAAAAGATACAAACCCATTTTTTTCCTAATTAAGAAAAAAAGATATACTGGGTTGGACAGGTGGATCCAGCTCATACTTCCACTTCCAAAGACAGGGAGAAAGGCTTCCTACATTAGTCCTCTGAACAAATTAGAATGCAGGCTGTTACGTGGAAAAGTGAGAGATTAAGAAATAGAATATGAAGGTTAGAAAAACACAGCTTTCATTCTCCCAGAGGAAAGATTATCAGTTTAGACACACAGGGATATAAAATAAGGCCTAAATCATTCAATACATTTGTATGTGAATGAAAAAAGAATGGGCTAATAACCAAGGTGCCAAAATCTGTCAGTGATTCTGTGTTATTCAGGAAAAAAACAACAACAAACTCAAGCAAAACCAGCAGAAAGATTTAATGACTAATTAAGTGATAAAAGGTCAGATGAAATGCAGCAAACCATGAAGGCACTTTATCACTGCACACACAGTGATAAGCTCTGAACTATTATCACTCAGCGTAACACCTTAGAGTTGTGTTTTACAAAAAACACAGCTCAATGCTAATAAGACACTATTATCAGAGCTTTATAACCTGGGGAAGAAACTGAGAATGAAATGGAGACGGTAAACAGGGAGACTATTTGATGTCTTTCCAAATACAAAAACCAAAGGGCATGAACAGATTAAAAGTATTTGACCAATGCCAAATATTTCCATGAGTTTAAAAAGGCTTTTTAAAAATTTCTAGGCTGCAAGTAGCTGAAGAACATTCTGAATAAAATAAAGTAAGGACAGCACTAGCACTGCATTTAGAAAGAGCCCCCTGGCTGTAACAGGCATGCTGTAAATAATAGTGTAAATGTTTCTCATGAGAAAGGTAACAAGAATCTCGAACCTGAAAAAGCCTGTCACCAGTCTCTAGTATTAGCACTGAGTATTGACAACAACTTCTGTGAGCCTTCATAAACTGGAAGACACCCAAGTTAGTTCAGGTATAAGAAAAAGCTGGATGGCATCCAGAGGAAGAAAAAACTGCACTTCATGTTTTCATTAGCTTTATTCCAAAAGCTCACTACTTAAGTGGGTTTTCTACTCATAAGAAGTCACAGGGTGTCAGGCATCTCCCTTAATGTCATGTTATTAACTGACAAGAGTAATCGAGATGTTTGATGGAGTAGTATGGAACAAGATTTCATCCCCAGGCATTTCCACCACCTAAATTACTGGGGTGGGAGCAGGGACCGAAGAATGTCTTCTTTGACATTAGATCTTCTCCCACATATGAACAAATTCTCTACATACCATGAAGAGCACTGATGTCTGAACTGAACTTTGTCACACTGCACAGCACTGTTCTTACTTGGAGCTTCAGGCATACATCACTTTACTGCTTTAGCAAGAAAGCTCTACTTTAATTGAATCTGAAAAGGAGTACTGTCTGAATTACAAGGAAAATTACTTGCTTCTACTGTGAGAGGATACTAGTATGAATAAACTATGTTCACTGCTAAACTCCACTCCTCCCACCATACTCCACAAGGTACGATGAACAAATGAATGTGTAGGTGGAGACTGACATGGCACAGAAAAGATGGATATAGAATTACTCATATTTGAAAAAGCCTCTTCTATGACTTCCATTATGACAAACTTGAAGCTGGATTTTTACTTAATCTTTTTTTTAAGTCTAGGAATTTCCATAAAAATATGCCTCTGAAGTACAACACGCAAAGCTTATCCCATTCTTAGTATTAATAAAAGTGCCTAAGTAGTACTTCTAAATAGGGTCTAACTGTTCTACAATTAAGTTCAGAATCAAAAATGCAGTCTTTGCTAAAAGTTTCATCAGAGAAAAAATTAAAATTCAGCTATATAACCCAGTATTGGATTAGACTGAAAAAGAAATAGCCAGTAACAGGTCAGAAACATGGTATGAGTCCTGTGCCAAAAGAATTCAGGGCGGTGCACCAAAGGACCCCCATCACCTTAACGATTACCATAAATATTTACAAAGACAATCAGCTTGATGGAATCCAGTCAGTTTTTAATATTAATTTTTTTCCTCAGTTTGCATTTAAGAGTGCTGAAATGTGTTCTGTTCCCTGGATTTCAATGTCTTCAGTAGAAATAACCCAAAATGAACTACAAGAAAAAGCATAATTTGGTTTCTTACAAACCAAGCATCCAGCTGCTAAAGATCACCCACCTGCAAAACCTCCGTATTTGCAGACTACTTTGAGGCACTGGCATCTTTCAGCTCTGCATGACTGAATGGGATTCTCAGACAATTTTTCCCTCAGAAAGGGAATTCTCCTATAGCTCAGCTTTCATCAGTCTTGTTCTCTATTCATCCAGTATTTACCTTTGCTATAGTACAGTCAGAAAATGTTATAGCTTCTCATGAAGTCAGTAGAGGTCTTACTGCACTGTTCAAAACTATGATAGGATTGTATTGTAATCACCTGGTCTTACTGCCCTACTTTAAAAAAACAGAAAGCAAAAAACAACAAAACCCAAACCTCAAAGCATGACTGAATCATCAGAAATAACACTCTGTCACAAACATGAACCAGTTAATTTATGTTAGAAGAGTGAATGGATTTGCTTTAACAATTTTCACAAATTAAATATACTAGCTATAGAAAATCCTTTTATGGTGGATTTTCAGTAATAGCTCATTTGCTAGTATGAAGGAAATTTTATAACATTGGGTAGGAAGCAGGCAACAAGACTGCATGCACATACAAAGTAAATAATGGAAGCATATTTATCAAGCAATAAGTAATCAAGAAAAAGTAGGAAAATGAAAGCTTACGGGGGTGCCTGCCCACGGATATCAACTAAAACAGCAATACACTTTTGTGCAGAATCTGCCTAGAACGTATTTCTTTCAGAGTCATGTCCTATATAATACCTCCAGTGCCTTTTGGAAGTGTATGGTGATAATCCTGATAGTGTTACACAGGATTTTATGCAGGAAAAGTTCTTTCTGTAAGCACAAATCTGGTAAGTTAATAAAAAAATCAAACAAATTCAACAATTTCAGGGAACAGCATACAGCTTTTTATTACAGATTTTGTAATAAGTATGAAACAAGCTTTCTAGAATCTCAGACACCCTTAGGAGTAAAGGCATACACAACCAATGACAAAATAAAAATAATTTCTTTTGTTAGAGGATGCTGTGCAAGCTTATCTCCAGAGGGAAAGATTATCAGATCTCTTTCATTCATCCACAGGTAGAATATGGTAGTAGTCCATTTTCAATGTACTTTTAGAAAAAGTTGATCTGTACATTTTATAACAATAAATGCAGATTCTAACAGCTTTTTTGTGTCACTGGTTTGAGCTTTCAGTGTTCAGCAGAGCCAGTCTGAGTTTCCAGAGAAATCCTCCTACTCACTTTCTACAAGTTCCAAAAGTTCAGTGGTATTGTGTGCAGTAACTATGTAGGAGTAAAGTTTCTGGAAAGACTGACATTCCACTTAAAAGCTGGCATCAAGTGTCACGTCATAAACATGATTTGTACATATCAAATATAATGACACAGAGGAACTGACTGGAGGAGAAGAAGAAATACTTTGCACAACAAACATCAACGATTTGAAGAAAGGTTTTATTAACTTTAGATGCTTAGCTGCTCATCCACGAGTGCTGAATCCTTTCATCCATTCAGAAGCCTGGATTCTTAACTGCCTAGTAAGAGCTTGGTACAATTAAGAGTACATTGCACGTTTTTCTTTTATGCTTTTAACTGGTCAGATCTTAAGATGGTCCTACTTGTCCCAAGAACAATTCGGAGTTCTTATACTAGCATACTTTGGCAGGCATTCTATTTTAAAAGGTGATAACAGGGCTGGGAGAAAAGAGAATAACATTTGTTTACAGAGCTGTTCGAGTCTAGGACTCGACTCTACTTTCTCTGGGAGGAGCAATGCATTTGTAGATATGGTAATAGTCTTAGTCACACCACAATTGCAAGTCATCAAATAGCATTAAATTGAAATGGGAACAACTTCTGCACCCCCACAAAATGAACATAAATTGTCAGAAGAGCAATAAAAAAAGAGCCTGTAGGTGGAAGACTAAGAGCGATATTACAGTCTATGAATTTTAAAAGTGGAAGAAAAACTATTCTTCAAACCTGTATTTTTCTAGCATAGCTATTACTGTACAATGATCTTTTAAAGTCATTAAAATAGATTTACACATAACTAATGAGCCAGTCCTGCTGCTTTTTCCAGGCAGGCATCTCTGATTGAATCCTTTATGGATGAGCGGGGATAAATCTGACATAAATCTGCAGTTCCAAAACTGTAGAGTTAAAAATAAATTAGCATTTTGTCATTTTTTAGTTGATAATCATCAATATTAACCCTTTCCACCAAAAAAAAAATAAGGAGAAAGCAATGAAAAGCAATGTGAGAAGGTGAGACCGTGGAGCTCACCAAGCCCACATATTTTTGTAGGTGCAGACAGAAAGTTATCAATGGAAAGTTATCAAAACAACCTGCACAATGCACATGGAATTTCAGCAATTCTGCAGTTTGAGCACTTCACCACATTGACACTCCAGCAGTTCATTTCCTGTCAAAACAGAGGGGCCCTTAAAAAAGGACTATTCCAAATGTTTAGCAAACGCACAGTAACATCCTTAATAATAATTAACTGCTAATAATTAACTAACTTTTCAAAGGATTAGCTTTACTTCCCAGTTTACTGTTCCCAGTCTCACCGTCTTAACTCTCACAATGAAGTGGGGCTGCGGCTGCTGCAAGGGGCCCTCCAGCAACACAACAGCTCCAAGTCTCTCCTTGATTACTGTACTGTAACAGGGATTTGTTTGCACAGTGGAACACACCTACTGGATCCCTTTTGAAGGAAAATGAATAGAAAGATTCCAACCACTAGAATAAATTTTTAAAATTGTACAAAAGGAACGTCGAGTCCTTTGCACCAAAGAATTTACAGGGCCACTCTCATTTCATTACCTAATTCACTAATATGAATATAGCTCTTCCCTTTGTACTCTCATTTCTTCCAGCACCCTGAGACTATGCTAGAAATTTTGTTATCATAAACAGATTAGGAAATCGATCTACCTGGAAAATAATGGATGAAGACTGAGCTAGGGCACTTTTCATAATCTGGTTCATCATGTGAATTTAAAAAATTGTTAGCAGTAATAGTATCTTTTTTATCAGCCAAAAAACCCATTTATGTATTTCAAACGGTGGAAGAGGGAAAGATGGAGAATGTTTCCTCAAATAAATGGGTGTTCAATCCCCCTCCCATATAGGGTAAAAACACCAGCATGTTAACTGACAATAGCAGCAGATACCAAAAAGCCCATTTCCATTGTTCTGCACCAACAATGATGATGCCCCAAAATTTTATCACAGAATAGAGTCATTAACTTTTGTTTAGATAGAATCCTTTCTCTCCCACAGCAATGCCTGGCAAATGAGCTTTCCAGGAGCCTGAGTATTTTAAGGTAAAGTTTGAAGGGGCATTAATAAACTGACAGATTGTTAAGTAATTAATATTTCAAGGCATAATCCTCCCCTTCAAATAATCAAAGATTTTTCTGAGATTTCTTCAAGCTTTGCACAAACATTTCACTTTGCCTCAAGAGTTAGTCTGTAATAGCTAACTGCCAAAAAGTAAAGACACAGAAGTGCTAAAATAGAGCTCTGAAGTAAAGGTTCTTTGTAACCTTAGTGGAAGAGGCTAACACTTGGAAACTATTTGTAAATTAGAAAGGTTCCCTATTTGTTAGCTATCATTTAGCAATGCCTTGGAGACACACTGTTGTAAATTGCTGCAATGCACTGTAAACTGTTTAAAGGATTTTTTTACTATTTAAAAATTCAAAGTCAGTCAATTAATAAAATAATTCTCTTCCTAGAGATACAAAACCCCCTGATAGAACCTAAGTACACACGGAACCCTGTATATCTACAAACAAAATATAAGAAATTGATTTCTGTCTGCAAAGCTCTCTGTACAAACACCTTCCCATGTGTTCTCAATTCCAGAACAAGCGATTACAGCAAAACCATGGACAAAAAAACCCCAACTAGCTCCTTAACCAAAGAGACCTTTCTTCAAGCACTGCAACGTAGCTTTGCAAGTTCTCCTTTCCAACCTTACCGGCTTACAAATGTGCATGATAAACCAGTAATAATCTGTTTCATGCACATATGAAAAATTACCATCTTCACACTACCCCCAGTTTCTCTAGTAACCTAGCATGACTTCTTTTACCTGCTCTCTGGCAGACAGTCAAAGAAAGACACTTTACATGCTTGAATGTACTTACGCATTGCAAGAAATGGTAACTCTTCCAGATACCCTGCAGCACAATACTTGTTCACCTGGGGTGAGAGTCACCCGGTTCAACTTAAAACTGTGGCTGAAGCAGCTACTCGAATCCAGACATCACAGTCAAGTACGGATCACCATCTTTTTGTGAAAAGTTTCTCTCAACTCTGCTTTCCTTTCATCTGAATCAAAACTAAAACATCTCCTGGGACACATAAATCTACTTTCTAACTCAGCAATACAGGGCACTCACCTGGACTGTCAATTCAGGCATCTCTTTCAAAAAACATTAAGAGCAGCAGTACTACAGATACTCACATGGTAACTAAGTCACCACATTGAAAGTGCTTTTTTCCTAGCTCTGCTCTAAGTAGAGGAAATGGTTTCACTAGCAAGAATGATGTTTTTAAGCCTACTTGGAGAATTTGGTGTTGGGAGCTCCAGAGCTCTCATCCATTGCTCTCTCTTTTTGCATTGCTTTAGGGCTGTATCTGAAGGAAGGAGATTCGATAGAGTGGATGAAACACAGAAACCAGAAAGGGGTATATAGCACCTGGACAGAAACTGAGGGGCCTGTGCACCTGAGAGGCATAACAGTGTCTTAGGAGATTAGAGGCTTAGTCTGTTTCAATAGACTTCACTAGCACACAGACACTGGTCTTCTCTGCTATACATGAACTCTCCTGTAATTTGCTTACATGGATACTGATGACTCAACAGCTTTAAAATTTCAGGAACCCTCATCAGTAGTGTATATGCTTTGCTCACTAATAAGCTCCCTGTCCATGAACGTCCTTGGAAGAGTAACGATTTTTTTTTGCGTTTATTTTTAAACATGAAAGCTGACATATTGATATTCATTCCATTCCTATATAAACAAACTCAACAACATACATAAGCAGAATGCAAGACTTCTAGGTAGAAATACGAATGCCCTCCTTTTCTTATTTAACACAACAAAACCAGTATCTACAAATTATCCTAATGATTGAATATTTTTTTCATTAAACCCAGATTCAATTTGCTCAATAAATTCTCAAAGCACTGCTACATCCTGTTGTGAAAGAAATTATACAAGGAATAACTTAAACACTACCTAATGATACATCAGCAGAATATAGACTGAAAAATTGCTAAGAAAAAAACTGCAGTATAAGAGGTAGATCCAAAGGAAGTACCTGTGCAGCTGAGGATATGTGTGTGCTTAAGTGCTTTACTGAGTCAGAGCCAACACATTCATTAATTTGCTGGATTACACTACAAGATATGGATAATGCTGCAGGAATAGATGATGTGATGTGTGCTTCCAGGAAACAAATTACTTAACATTCACTTTGATGCTAACACAGTGTGTATTAAAAAAAATGGAAGAAAAAGCACAGATAAGAAATACAGACACACTGTTAAGAGTATTAAAAGAATTAGTAAAATGATTGAGGTTGGAAGGGACCTCTGGAAGTCACCTGTTCCAACCCCTCTGCTCATGCAGGTCCACCTAAGTTGGCTGCCCAGGACTGTGTCCACATGGTTTTTGAGTATCTCAAAGGATGGAGACTCCATCACCTCTCTGGACAGCCTGTGCCAGGGTTCAGTCACCTTTGCAGGAAAAAACAAAAAATGTGTTTCTGATGGTCTGAGGGAACCTCCTGCTTGTGCCAGCTGTCTCTGGTCTTTGTGTTGGGGACTACTGGAAAGACCCTGGCTCCATTGTTTTCGCACCCTACCTTCAGCTATTTACGCACATTGATAGATCTCTCCTGACCCTTCTCCCCCAGGCTGAATAGCCCCAGCTCCCTCAGCTGTCTCCCACATGAGAGATGCTGCAGCCCATTCATCATCTCTGTGGCCCTTTGCTGAACTCTCTCCATGTCTCTCTTGTACTGGGAAGCCCAGAACTGGATGAAGCACTCCAGCGCTGACTGGATGGGAAGGATCTCCCTCCACCTGTTGGGCAATGTTTCAACTACTGCAGCCCAGGATACCAGTGACCTTCTGCGGGAGAAGGACACATGGGTGTGTGGTAGATAGCCCTGAGGTGAAACTACCCTACCAGATAATTAAGATGTACACTGTGCCATCGCCTCTTCTCAAACAGAAATCACAGCTGATTTACTGAAAATTATACAAACTTAAATTTGTAACACAAGTAATTTAAATTTGAGCAAGATATTCAAGTCATCATTAAAGAGGAGTGTTCTATGTATTTAGCAAGATTTGAAACAGCTTTCTGTATATCAGTGTGCTGGTCTTTTCTGTCTTCTTCTACATCACTCTGAGTTAGTCATGATTATAGTGACTATTGAATATTACCCAACTTCTAAATCTTCCAAGAAAGAAGTCAGAGCAGCCTTTCCCAGAACATCTGGTCTGGAGCATATTTCCTTTCATAAGGCCAAACCACAACACACCATGGCTGAGAGTTCAAATCCTTCACTTTTCCTAGACTTACCAGCAACTTGAATGTTATTTATTGGTAAGGACTCTAGTGATGCCAAGGAACACCCTCTGTGTCAGTTCATATATTTTGAGAACTGCTGAAGTGCCAATTTTCTGTTTGAAGTATCACTTTCTTTTGTATTTGTTTTCATATGCACATCTTTGAATTTGTATTTTTATTTGCACTTCTTTCTGAAGTCCTACTAAAATGCCCATTTTTAAGTTCTGATGCCCAGAACTTCCTTTATTTTAATACAGTTTTCGGTTCTGGAAACTGTTAGCACTATGACAAATGGCATAGCTCTAAAACAGCCACATAAGAAAATACTGTATTATGTGTTATTTGAAGACATTTTCTATCTAAATCCACTAAAATCATGGTTGTTAGAGACTCCAGCAAGACACAACAGCAATGGTAACTCATTCTGTTGCGTTAAATATTTGTGTATAATAAGAAGGGCATGGGAAGGGCAATGACAGTGGCACCAGGCACCAATAACATTTTAATGGGAAGAGATTTAAAGTAATCAGGAATGAGTCACAACTGAAATGGAGAAATACAACAATGCTCAAAAGCCCTCTTTTACAGGGGCACAAATAAGCAGCATCTCTAATACAACGCGCTGCATATGTAAGGATCATTAGCAAATGCACAGGACCGTAAAGAGAACTAAAATAAAAATCAGTGGGATTTTAAAAGTCCAACATTTGTGTAGAGTAAGAAAATATCCAAATTAGCTAGAGAAGAATACATGACAGAACCTGTGTGCAAAAGACCACTAAATAGCTTGTACTGATTTCCAGAATCTTGCATGAACCACCAACAGAAACCCATGTATTGCTCTTTCAAATCATATTATAACCAAACCCAAGATAACTTCATACCACATTCCTATTATAGTTGCTATTCTTTCCCTGTTGAAGCATACTAAGAAACTGGAAAATGAAGAAAGAAAACATACCTACTAGCGCCAACTCTAAATTACCATGTCATTAATGTTAGAAGTGTCAAACCTCCATAATCTCTCAATTCTTTTACAGATAGGTTAGATGACAAAATTGATACTGAAAAGTGAGGCATGCTAGAAATTCAGGTATCCCAAAAAAATTCTCCTCCATCTGGAATAGGGAACCCAGAAGATTCCAACAGTCAATTCTGAATTAGATGCAAGCAATAGATTTGCTGACACAGCCATAATACTGGCCTGAACTATGTGCAGAGCTCAGCTGCACCTGGTATTTGCCACATAGATATTCACACATTTAATAATTTTAAACTCTTGGATAGCCTTATTACCTTCAGTAGAGAGACTCATATTTGTGCATATAAGGGCATGTACATAAGCAGTTTCACAATCAAAAGTCCAATTTTAAAGAAAGCTAAAGAACAGTAGACTTGCTAGACCTTGAGCACAAGACCATCTTGCACAAGTGGTAGATTACAAACCAAATCAAAACTGGAACTCAGCAGGTGAATACAGGAGGAGCCAGGTCTTTTTTGTTCTACATTTCACACAAGACTTTTCTCTCATCTCATCAGTTTCCAAAATCTTTGAAACTCAATGGTTTCACAGCAAGGGGGGGAAAAGAACCTCGTCATTCTGCCTTTCATGGTGTATCACGACTGTAAATCCAAATTCTTATCTTACTGCTAACATTAACTTCAATTTTGGCTTCAAGTACCAGCTTATTATTCCCTCAGTCTACATTAGAGTAGTATCTTATGCATCCACATTAGAATTCATATTAAAGCTATAGTTAGCATGTGTTCTAGCCGAATAAAGAAATGAAATTGAAACATTATTATGCTAAATTTAATTAAATCTCCCTGCTAATTTTTCAAACAAACTTCTTTCCTATTGCTTTGTATAAACCTGAAAAATTAGATAGGAAAACTCGAAAATACGCACAAAGGAAGCTGCAGTAGAAAAGACTCTTCCACAACAACAGGTTAAAAGAAATTGGAGAAATTTATTTTCCTACTTTACAGTGTCTTTAAACAGAGTTCAGAATACATATATACACCAGAATCTCCCAATATTTAATGTAAGCCAATTTTGCGTAAGAATTGCTTTCATACTTACCCTTTTTTTCCGCTTTCTCCCTGCTACGGGAGGAGCCAGGAACTGAAGAAGTTGCAGAATCTGCTGAAGATGTTCCAGATCTGTGACTGTTCTCGCTATGGTCCACAGGAGAAGCATTTAGCTGGGACCTTCCAAAATGCTGCTGGGGGTGAGAGGCACTTGAGGTGGGATCAGGATCTGAATTCATTTTAGCTGCCAAAGAAGATAATAATGATTAATTATCAGACAGCAGGGTTACAATGTAAAACTGAATAAAAATTTGAAATCTGAATGTATTTGTTTAATTGGGCAAAAAAAAAGCCTAGAAAAGGGCAAGAAGGCTGATAGCAACTTCAAGACTTATTTATACATTCTTCAATAATTCCAAGCATGAGCAGCTATAGTTGACTGAGTCTGACCATATATACAGCATTGTGCCAGAAGAGGGACTTTTTTCGTAATAATAATGGGGTTTTAAGTGTAAATAAATGCTAAAACTAATTAATCAATCCTGTAAATGCTGCATATAAATTACTTCTTTGAATTTAATGTTTTGCTTATTCGTGCTAGAAATAAAGACTAGCCCCTAACTTTTTATGGACGAGTCTATAATAATATAAAATTAATTTCATATCAAATGCCTCGTTAACAGTCATCACCTAATCAGGAGACAGATAATAAGGATAAGAAGGCAAAGGAGGAGGAGATGTAGAACTCTGCATGGGAAATTGGAAGAGGGATACCACCAAGGATGCTGTTTTTAGACATTACGAATTTAAATGCCCACGATTCGAAATAAGCTTACTTTAAAAATCTTTATATTCCATTTAAAAAAAAATTTATTCATACACGGGAGGGAGGGAAAGGACTTACACGAGAAGGCCTTTTAACTGTAAGCCCTCTCAAAAAGAATGAAGGGATCTCTGCTCTGTAGTAGAAAGTTCCCTAAATAAGTAAACGTGCATAAAAATGCCTACTGAAGTTTAGCTTTCACAAGACAGAAGTAACAAGGTATGCATATACTACCACAGCATAACACATAGTAACTCCTGCTGCTTAAGAGCAACTTCCCCGAAGTTAAGCAACTTGCAAGGAGCATTGTAGAAGATATCTGGCCATAAACAGTATTTTTAAATTCTGTATAAATACAGAATTAATTCAGAATACCGACCTGAAGATATCCTTGTAAAGATGAAAGCAGTATAGCCAAAACCAAAGACACCACTACTAACAACTTTTTCCACTCAAAGGACGCTCAAATCACGACAGGGTGCTGAGCACCAGCAATGTCGCCACTGCCAAACATATTACTTGTAATTTGACAACTTGGCTGCCAAAATTAGGCTTCCCTAAACCACAAAATATTTTACTGATACAAGTAAATGCGTTTCTGTATTATGTTTCTACATCAAGTTATAAATAAACCAACACAGTTCAACCTTCAAACAGTCCTCGGCAAACACAGAGATTAAAATATCTTCCCGGTAAACCAGCACGAGTATTTTTAACCATTATACAATCACAAAAGTTACTGTGCCTCCAGTTCTAAACTTGACCTTAGCGCTTTGCAAGAGGGACGGCGAGCGCAGGCAGGCCGCGCCCGCGGCGCCCAGCGGGGGATGGACGGCACGGACTGGTCCGGCTCCTTCCAGAACGGGCAGCACGGGCGCCTCTCCAGCACAGCCGTGAGCAGGAGCTCACCTCGCTGTCACCCAGCTCGCAAAAACACTCCCGTCCCAAAAGTCACTCTGCGCTTGTCCTACAAAGGGCACCACCAACTTTTCCTCCGGGTTGCTCACAAGCCAGCGGGCGGTGACTCCGCACCCACCGCGGCGACTCCGCACCCCCCGCCGCCAGCCGCTCCCAGTCGGGAGCACCGGAGTTCGCTCGGTCTCGCTCCCCGCGAGGTCCGGGAGTGCCCGGGCGGGCCTGCGACTTCGGAAGGCCAGGAAGCCCCGGCGAGGGGCATGAGGGAGCCGGCAGCTCGGGCCGTCCTGCGCGGGGTCCCGCCCCAGACGCTCACCGAGCCCGGCCGGGCGAAGTCAGCAGCGCGCACCCCCGATGACGACTCTCCCAGCGGCTCCGGAGGCGTCCGGACGCCAAGTGGAGCTCCGCTGGGAGCCCGCAGCCCTTGGGGGCGGCCCCGGCCCGCCCGTCGGCCACTGCCGCCTCTCCA
>VZTD01002222.1:561141-586322 GCA_013397725.1 Rhagologus leucostigma
GGGTCCGGGGTGCGGGTGCAGCCCCGCTCCAGCGGTGTAGCGGCGGCAGGGTCGGTGTGAGCGAACCCCGGTGCTGCACCAGACCGTCCCCCTAGCGCGGTGTTTCTCGGTAGAGAGCAACAGGAGCGAAGGGAATGGGAAAAAGGGCGGTAACCGAGTAACTGATTTTTTAAAAATGCTCTCTAAGTTACTGCTACTACACCTACCAGCATTTCTGCCTCATGTGGAGGGCTTCTAGGCAGGAAGCGAGCTGTAAACTTACGTGGAAGGGTTGCTGTTGTTTTGATGGTGAACTTACTACTTTTTAGAAATAATTTTTATTTTCGAGTTACTTTAAATAGGTCAGGGTCCCTATATGGTACTTTGAGTGGCTTTTAATTAAAATTCCAATCACACAACCAACCTACAAATTCAAAGTAGGAGATCAAATTTAAACTTCAGTCATTCATATAAGTTACTTGGTTGATTTTCAGAAGTTCCAAGTTTGCAGAAGATCATGGGGAGCTTTCAGTTTTTTAAATGTCATTTAGATCTTCTTGGTCACTGCCTGCTGAGGTTTTTTAATCCCCTCACAAAAATGTGGTCCCTGGTGTCGTTATTTCCTTGCCTTGGAAGGCATAACAAAATTCTTTTTTTTAATACAGAACAAGTTTAAACAAACATGGTTAAGCTTCTGTTGAATTCAAAATAAATTTTAAAAAAGCCACATTTACTTTTAAGATCACTTGCAATCTGAGTGTAATGTGGTTTCCTCAGGAACACGCAATGCCAGCCATGTGTTACCTCTTTCTTTAGACTGACAGTATGACTTTACTCTGATATGACAAAATTCTGCAATCTGCTCCCCCTGCTATTCACATTTCCTTCAAGATATTACTTTATGCAATTGATTTGGTATTTAGTGGGTGTGCTTAACGGATGTAACATGCTTAAGGAACAGGTGGAAATGACGGTGGTAGCTGGAAAAGTAACTAAAAAGGAAGTGTAAAATAAAGCCTCCCTTGGTGCTTTCCAGCACAGGCACAGTCACACATGGCAGAAGCCATTCCAGAGGAGCTCAGTTCAAGGGTAAAATTGCCACACTGGCTACTAACCCACATAACAGCATGGCTTGATATAAAATATTCTGTGGTTGCTTATGTCTGATCCTACACTGAAGATGCACGTTAGTGCCATTGCTGAATTTCATCAGGTCCTTAGTTAAGGTGAACAAAAGCTTTGCAGTAAATAAATTGTCACGCACACCTTATATACTCTCATGTGTTACATAAATACAGATAACATTACTGAGAGTAAACCAAACTCAGACATGATCACAACTTCCATTATCAATTTCACTGATTTCACTTTGGCTTTACTTTGTCACAAATGATGAGTTCCCATCTGGCGTTATCACAGTTGCAAATTGTTACAGCTACAGAGAAGAAATGTGGAAGTACTGTAATAACATGGCACAGCTCCTATTTAAATTTCAGTTATGACTCATGGCATCAGTAGAATGGTTGAGGTTGGAAGGGACATCCTGAGGTCATCTGCTCTTCTCTCCTGCTCATGTAAGGCCACCTAGGGCTGGTTGCCCAGGACTGTGTCCAGATGGCTTTAAGAGTATCTCTGAGGATGGAGACTCCATCACCTTCTTGGGCAACCTGTGCCAGTGCTCGGTCACCCTCCCAGTAAAAAAAGAGCTTTGTCATGTTCAGAGGGAACTTCCTGAGTTCCAGTGTGTGTCTACTGCCTCTGGTCTTGTAACTGGGCACCACTGGAAAGATCCTGGCTCCGTCCTCTTCGCATTCTCCCTTCAGGTCTTTATGTACATTGATACATCCCCCTGAGCCTTCTCTGGGCTAAACAGATGTTATGATCAGGTTCTTAAAATTTTTAGAATGAGATGCCTCTGCCCAAATCAAGGTGCAAATGTAACCATATGCCAAAGTCAGTAGTATGGATTTTATTTAACAGTAAATGAGAGAGAGAAAAGAGAAAGAAAGAAATAGAAAAAGAGGTGGAGGGAGAGAAAGATAATGACAGAGACAGATTAAGTAGAAAATATCACCACTCTATGGATCCCAGTGGTGTCCCATTGATCCTCCATCTGGTCTTCTTGGTGGTGAGGGTCCCTCAAAAACATAGGGTTCAGTGTTAATACACATTTGTGCCAGGTGGGAATGCCCAGGTACCTCCCCTGAGGGGGGGCAAGTTTGACACAGTGTCTCGCAGCAGTCCCTTTGCATCCCATGCAGTGCTCTGGTGCAAGGCCTCAGGACTCAGTCTGGGGAGCACTTTGGGGGTCTTTGATGGATTATGACACCCCCTCAGCTGCCCCTCACATGAATGTCCCGTGGATGTGGTCTTCGTGGGGTGGGGGGTTTTACAGCTGGGCCAGTTTGTGTGAGGGAGGATGGGTGTTCACTGCCTCTGACCAGACGTTACACCACACACCCAAAACTCTCCTGCTACCCCTTTGGTTGGGGGGGCATTCTGTGCAAACCTGGCCTGAGCAGATAAACCTTGTGGTTTATCTTGTGGATGCATTCTTCTCCCTCAGCCTTGTTTGCTTTTCCCTAGATCTAAGATGACTGAGCAATAGTGTCACCTTATCTCAAGTTCCCTTAGGCGGCTTAACCCACAGTCCAAGGCTGCACTCAGGAGGCATATTCACGGTGGTGTGGGCTTCGGTGATTGCATCTTCTTTATACAGTTTTCTCATAATGGGCAAAACTCCTTCATAACAATGTTTAAGCCATTAACTATAACATTTCAGTCTCTGACAACAAGCCCAGTTCTTTTGGCTTTTCCTCATAGGAGCTCCAGCCCATTCATCATCTTAGTGGCCTTTGTTGGGCTGACTCCAGTGCTGCCATGTTCCTTGTACTAGGGAGTCCAGAACTAGAAACTTATTTAACTGCATGAGGTTGCTGTCAGCCCAGATTAAAAAAAAAACCCCTTGTTGAAACCAGAACAAAATTAAAAAGTCATTCTTTCTGTATTAGAGAATCAATAATCCTTTTACAAGTATTTTGAAGGTTTACAGAGTGATGTTTGACTTTAGCTGATTTCTGTAAACATTTTTTACTCAAGATGATGAAATGCAGTAGAAATAACTGTCTGAACATCTGAGGTGTAGTACTGAGATACAGGCTGAAATTAACTGCTTTTCCATATAATCATCAATGAGTTCTAAAAATATACTTGGGATATCTAATAACCTGAGCAAGTCATATGTTGCCTCTGTTAAACTGCATGTAATATAAACTGACATTTTCACATTCTGTTGTGAAGTTTGTATTTCTGTATCTAGGCATGTGTGTAGTATTGAAATGTTTAAGAAAAGTCTGTCTTGTAGAAAATTGATTTGCAACAGCAAAAGATTATGCTAAGCAACATTTAAATACAACATTTCATTTTAAATCCATCAACTCGAACTGATTTACTTATATTACTGAAATGAAATCACACTTATAGCATTGCTGGCATACAAGTAGTTTCTCATCAGTCCAGAGGAAAAACTATTTAATCACGCTTCCTAAAAGGAAGAGAGAAAGCAGTGATCATCCAGGAAAACAGACCTGCATGAAGTGTGATTCATTCCAATGAATAGCCTTCAGCTCCATGTGTTTTTCACAACACCTCTGAATAAGAGCCCATTTCTGTAGTCTGTGGTACACTCAGAAACAGATTTGGCATAGTTACTCTGGATGGTTTTGGAATATGTTAACCTTAGCAAAAACCTTGTCAGCAGTGCTCTTGTAAGAGTAAGAAGAGCTGAAAAATTAATAGAAAAATGCCATGTTCATCTTCAGTAATTATGAAAGAAAGTACATTATGGAAATGAAAATGTCTGAGTGATGCTAAGTAACCTGTCCTAAAACCTGTCTTGAAAATCATCTCTTTTTTTCTTGCCACACCTTAGCAATTAAGACAAGAGGTGTCATTTCAAAATAATAGGTTTTGTTGTTTACTCTGTTACACCCATTTTAACAGTGTAATTTAATTGATGGAAGCATCACATCACCATAATATTAGTGCAACAAAAGCTGCAGCATCCCTCATGACCATCTGGGTACTGTTGTTTCATTAGATTAAGGATCATGAGAACAAATTTCTTTTAAATTTTATTTTTTTAAAACAGTGTGTAATCTAAAGTAGGAAGTATTTTCTGTCAGAAAGGGCATAATACATTAAGCATACTGAGACAAGGGACACAGAATCCAGAGAAGCAACAATTTGATATGAACAACTAAGATGTTAGTGCCATTTGGATGGACATACAGTGGAAAGAATTAATAAAAGGTGAGGGTGGGAGGAAACTGAAGGAAAAACACAAGAAAGTGGGCACAAAAAGCAGGTAAAAATAGGAATTGAGGAGTTTTATGAAGATGGTGATGAAGACTATTCTTCATAGATCTGCATATTAAATATGCCTCTTGTCACCTCAGGGTTGGAGTAGCTTCCACATAAGTACTGTTTTCATGCACTAAAGTATGTAGGGTAACGTGAGCATCATTCGCTGTCCACTGCTCTTTTAATCTCTCTCTATTCCACTGTCCTTGTGCCAAGTACTCCGGGTGGCAGCACAAAAGTATTGTTCATTATCACTGCTTTATATAGAAAAGCATCACTCTCATTCTCCCATTAGCTCTCAGCCATGAGGAAAGGGTTAACATTTTCCTTTTCAAATGAATACCTGCACTAAAGGAAGCTATAGGTGACTTACATGGCATCAGATGTACAGTTTTGCACTTACTGCTCAGCCATCTTTTCTAATTGTGGACATGTGCTGTGAAAGAGGAAAAGTTTTTAAAACCAGGCACAGGTACAATGATATGCAGGTGATAAGTAAGACTGTGAAGGTCTGACACAGCAGCTCTTGGGAGGTAAGCCCTGGGTTGCATGCATTCCCTGGAACAGGTAAAGGGGAGTGCATTCCTCTCATTCAGTTCCTTGAATGTTCTAGATTTGTTTCATTCACGACTTCACTCTGAGACAGATACTGATTTCATTCCTAATCCACAATACAAATGGGACTCAGCTCACTTAACTGTGGAAGCACCACCTGAATGAAAATTGTATGTTCTGCTACAGTCTAGAGAAAGCAGGGCAGTTTTCCTAGAGGGAAAGAATAGTATCTCAAATTTTATACATGAAAAAACAGCAACAAGTATCAACAAAGTCTGGAACTTTTATCATGAACCAGTTTGGTGTTGCCAGAGATTAAATTTGGTCTAAAATTTAAGCACTAAAGATTTCTTGATAGGAATAACTTCTTACTTAACAATTTGTAAATAGTTTGTCAGTAAATGAGGTTACATTAAGTACCCTGCTCTCCCTCAAATAACATATTTAACATAGATGGGTTTGCGTCAACCTTTCAGATTGGAAAGTGTGCCACAAATCTTGGCCTGTAAATCAATCCATCAGTGTTCTTGCCTTTGCAGGTCGAGCTTAATCTTTTGCTCACAGTGACCTCTAGTGTGAATGGATGAGACAGTGCAGTGGATGCAAGGCAGTGTACAAAGACCTTCATATGTGTTCAACTGTCACCAGGTTGAGGGGACACGTGTGTGTGTCATCTGTTTGACTGTATGACACATTTTAAGCAGGCAAACAGGAACAGGAAACCATGAAACCAAAAACAGTCCCTCAGCCATACCAAATAAAGAATTTAAAGATTTTTTTATTTCTGTGCCATTTTGATCAGATGTTTGTTTATCAAAACTCTCCATGAATAGTTTGATACATTTGGTAACAAGTTCACGTAATTTTCAGCATTCCCAAGTGCAGGAGATTGCTTTTACTTTCTGAAGCCTTGCACTGGACTTTGTATGAGAGATGCAAATCAGGGGGCAGTGATGCAACAATTTCTGTAAGAACTTCGGTAAAATGTACAGATTCTTCAAACCCTGACCCTAGTTATGAATTAACTTCTGTAGTTATGAATTGACATCATTATATTACATATATTTTCTTCACCCAAGTACATTAAAGTGACCATTTCCGTCCTCTCTTCTGCAGAACAATTTGCATGAATTAGGGGGAAAAAAAAGCTCTAAAGCAAAGATTTTTCTGTTTGGTTTCTCCAAAACTGCAGGAGAAAAAAGTGGAGGATATAATTTTAGAAAGTAAGTTAGCAGGAAATATTAGTGATGGTTGGTAGTGTTAAATTGCAATTTGGTAGTTAAAGAGAATGTAGCTCCAGAATTAATTATTTAATCCTTGACTATTAAGAATTAAAGCTATAAGCATATTCACACATTTCAGAAGGAAGTAATCTTGGGATTACTTTGGACAAATAGAGATGACCATTCCTTTTTCAGACTAGTTCACATGGCTTGAAATATAAACTGTCAATACTTTTCAAAAGACCCTGGAATTTTTTTTCTACAAACTACTTTCTCTCCCTCCTAGGATTCCACCTGCTACACAGCAGCGAACATGGACATGTTATTCTCCATCCACAAAACATTACATATGAATTGCTGTCTGAAAAACTGCCTTGCTACGTCTCAGTTTTAGGGATGTTTAAAGTAAAAGAATTCTGTACTAGAGATTATGCAGAATTTAATTAAGGTTTCAAGATGTGCAAAACTGTCACATTGAAAATTTAATTTCTGACAGGAAATATATGCTATTAGTCATGTCAGATCAAATTCTGTCATATTGTGGCTTTGGGGGGGGTTAGTCAGAAAGCAGGACTTGCCATGGTAACCATTTCCTAACATTCCATGTCCAGGTAAGGTGAATTCTTTTTGCACACTCATAAAGCCCTAGAATGCCTTTAATGTCTCAGAAGAGACATCAAAGATCATCTAGTTCCAGCCCCCCTGCAATGGGCAGGGATGCCACCCAGTAGACCAAGTTGCCCAGAGCCCCATCCAGCCTGGCCTTGAACACCTCCAGCGGCGGGGCATCCACAACTTCTCCGGGCAAGCTCTTCCAGTGCCTCGCCAACCTCTGAGTAAAGAATTTCTCCCTAATATGTAATCTGGACCTGCCCTCTTTCAGTTTAAAACTGTTCCCCTTGTCCTATCACTATTGGCCTGTATAAAAATTTTCTCTCCATGTTTTTCATAAGCTCCTTTGGGTATTGGAAGGTGCTGCAAGGTGCTGCAGAGCCTTCTCGAGGCAGAACAACCCCAACTCTCAGCCTGCCTGCACCGAACAGGTATTCCAGCCTTCCTTGTAGCCTGCTCTGGGCCTGTTCTAACAGGTCCACATCTTTCTTGTGCTGGGGGCTGCAGAGCTGGACACAGCACTCCAGGTGGAGTCTCTCAAGGGCAGAGTAGAGAGGGGAGAATCACCTCCCTCAGCCTGCTGGCTGTGCCTCTTTTGATGCATCCCAGGACAAGCTTGGCCTTCTGGGCTGCAAATGCACACTGCTGAGGCATATCCCAGTTTTGGTCCACCGGAATCCCCAAGTCCTTCTCTGACGGGTTTCCTTCAATGAATTCTTCTCTCAGTCTTGACTCATATGTGGGATTGCCCTGACCCCAGTGCAGCACCTTGCACTTGGATTGTTCAATTCATGGTATTTTCCTGGACCCACTTCTCGAGCTTTCCCAGGTCCCTCTGGATGGCATCCCCTCCTGTTGTGTCAAGGAATTATTAAATGGAGAATTTCAGAATTATTATCTGCAAAGTTCACATTATTAATTGTCATTTACATAAAATAATAAAGAGAAAGGGTTCAGTCAATTTAAGATACATATTTAAACCTCTGTTCTTTGTCCATTAGGCTATCTTCCCAAAAACTTTTAAATACAATGTTTCTGCTATATTTAATATATAATATGAAAATTATATTTTTTACTATATTTCATATTTAAAAGCTTGTTCAGATTTATACATGTCAGTACTCCATTTGTGTTGATTAACATCAATAGAACTGGACTAACTTTAACAGTGCCTTTACCTGACATTAAAAGGAGTGTAGGGACAGGTTGCAGCTCTTTAATAATGCTGTTTTTTCTTAGCAAATGCAATCATCTATTTATTCTCATGATGCCAGATGTAGTTAGACTGTATTCTTGCAGGATGATATTAATCAGCTTGAGGTATTTCAACAACTTCCCAATCTTGTCTGTTATTAGCATGTGTTACACACAAAACTCCCACCAGGTGGCAATAAAACCCTTCATTCTTTAAAGCATTTGCTATTATTTTAGATGGTAGAAATGTATGTAGTGTACTAATTAGAAGGGAAAAATTGTGATTTCTAATAAGGTGATAGAAAATTATTTTTCCGAACTCTCGAGGTACAAGTGCTTACAAAAAGTCTGGGAACAGACAGCAGCATGCTGGACAATAGTCATTGTTGCATTCTTAACAGCTATTTCAAGGTAAATACATGTAACATATTCCACTTGGTTCCTGAGAAACTGAAATAATTTTGTCTTTTGATGAAACTGCAGAGAGCAGACAGTGTGAAATGCTAATTTATTAGGGGGAGCTTAAACCTCACAGAAGTGTCACAATTTTAGTTCATATTTAGACTGATCAAATTCACATCTTCAGCTACAAAATAAATGCTCTTTCTAGACTTAATCCAGGTGCATTTCTGTAAGTGCTGTACAACTGCTATATTCCTATCCTGTATTTCTATTTCTATGCTGTATTTTTGGAGGACAAAGACCCTGCACACATACTGCCTTAGTTGACTGCCACTAGTGGTGAAGGGTCAGCAGCAAAACCTGCATGGAGATGCACTGATTTGCCCCATACTTTTCTTTGGTAATTTCTGGCTTATATTTCTCTCCCCATTCATCCTAATTCCTTGCAAAAATCTCTTGTCTCCTTATTTCTTGATGATAAATGATATTTTTCTGCTGTATGTATTACATCATCCTTGATTTTACCCCCCTTTTCCAACAGGCATGCATGCAGAAATATGTCTCTACATCATTTCTGGATCCAGGCAGGCCTTAGTATGATGAATAGCACATTGATGCAACTTTAGCCTGAAATTTTACACACTTTGTGGTGCAAATTTTCTTTTTAATTTTGGCACAGTTAATGTATAAGGCAGATTAACAAACTCAGTGTGGCGAGTTGACCTTGGTTGGATGCTGGGTGCTGGCTACAGTCACTCTATCACTGCACTCAGCTGGGCAGAGGAGACAAAAAGAAAGGCTCATGGGTCAAGATAAGGACAGGGAGAGATCACTCATCAGTTGCTCTCATGGGCAAAACAGACTCAACTTGGGAAAAAATGATTTTAATTTATTACCAATCAAATGAGAATAAGATAATGAAAAAAAACCCTTGGGCTCAACTTTACTCACATAGTCTCCACCTCCTCCCCGCAGTAGCCCAGGGGGATGGGGACTGGGGGACTGCAGTCAGTTTATCATGCACTGTCTCTGCTGCTCCTTCCTCCTCAGGAGGAGGACTCCTCCCACTCTTCCCCTGCTCCAGTATGGAGTCCTTCCCATAGGGGACAGTCCTCCATGAACTTCTCCAACATGAGTCCTTCCCATGCGGTGCAATTCTTCAGGAATAGGTTGCTCCAGCGTGGGTCGTGCCAGGACCATGCTTCAGCCTGGGCTTCCCATGGGATCACAACCTCCTTCAGGCATCCACCAGCTCCAGTGTGGAGTCCTCCAGGGGCTGCAGGTGGGTCTCTGCTCCACCCTGGACCTCCATGGGCTGCAGGGGCACAGCTGCCTCACCATGGGCTGCTCTAGGGGCTGCCGGAGATCTCTGCTCTGGCACCTGGAACACCTCTTGCCCTCCTTCTGCACTGACCTCAGTGTCTGCAGGGCTGTTCTCTCACATAGTCCCTCTCCTCTCTCCAGCTCCAGTTGCACAGTTTTTTTCCCTTCTTAACTCTGTTATCCCAGAAGCACAACCACTGTTGCTGTTGGGTTCAGCCTTGACCAGAAGCGGGTCCATCCTGGAGTTGGCTGGAACTGGCTCTGTTGGACATGGAGGAAGCTTCTGGCAGCTTCTCAAAGAAGAAGCCTGTAGCCCGCCTGCTACCAAAACCTTGCCATGCAAACCAAATACATTTGGAATAAAAGACAGTTGGTTTACCACATGCATTGTTTTTAAAATCATGTTATACCAATTTAATTTTTTTTCTTCTTTATACTCAGTTCTTTATGCATCAGTGTTTGGCTTGCCAGAATTTTGGGCTGCTCAATATGAATTAAAGGCTCTCACAATTACTACTGAATAAGATACTAGTAAATTCTTTGGTTTGGCACACTTTACACAATAAATAGTTCCTTTCTCACTGTATTGTATGGTCACATTTGTTCTGCCTTATACTCATTCTTGCATTACTGTTTGCGCACTCTTTTAAAAAACGTATGAGTCAGATTTCGCAGGTAGATTAATATTTTTAAGATTAATCTTCTGTTGTGCCTTTTTGTCCATGCAATATACCCTTCAAGTTTCATGTACTACTTTCCTTTTGATGTGACTGTATTCCTGATGTATCCCTAGAATCAGCTGTTTATTAACTAAAGCTTAGATAAAGCTTGGATAAGACAGCCATAGACACTTAGGATTCCTCCCCACCCCCATTTGTTAGTTTTCTATGTGTTTTGATTAGAAATTAACAACAAAACGTTCTGCAAGAAAATTCTTGGAAGAGGGGAAAAATATTGCAAGACTTTGGGAAAGAGAGAAATACTGTCATACATCCCCAAAACATTCTGGAACCTGAGAGGTGGCACGTTCAGGATGGCAGTGCACCCCTGCCATGTTCACTGCATTGTGCACACAGGCAGCCAGTCTGACATGTGGCTGGCTATGAATCTGTGTGAATGCTACATGTTCTGGCCTTCTCAAGTTATTGAAATTTTTCCGCTATTAATTTGTTGACCTGGCTTAAGCTAGGGTTGTGTAAAGGAAACCAGGATTCAGCAATAGTTTCAGATCAAGAGTCTCGTAAAAAAATATTGTGAACAGATAAATGTTGGCAGATTTCAGCCTGCAGGCTCAAACAACACCTTCACATTTGGGAGCTGGAGAGAATGGAGGAATTTTAGAGCCATTTTTAGCTGGATAAAAGCTAACAACTATATAAAGAGCTGTGAGTATTTTTAAAATTAATTTATTTCTCCAGAAATGGTACTTCTTGATGAAAGTAAGTTGTTATAGTTGAAGCACTATTTGGTGGGATGAGAAATCAGAGAGAGAAGCCTGCAGGAAGAATTTCCTGGAGCTGGGTAGACTCTCCTAGAACAGAAGAGGGAAAGATGTCTAGTAAAAATATGTGTTTTATCATCTCAGAACATAGTTTCTAGCCATTTTTTTAGTTAAAAATGCTTTATGATTAGGAGAATATTTTATAACTGCTTGCCAAATTAATTGCCCCAAGAGAAAGCAAGCTGCTGATTTGGTGAGGTAGATCATAGCTGATTCAGTACAGACTGCAGCTTAGGTCCAATTATAAAAGCAGGAAAAAGGAGTCACCTTGATGGACATGTGCTATTTGAGATCCCAGTTCTGAGCAACTGTACTTTGAAAAACAAATCAGCCTGAGAAAACATTTCTGATACTTTAAACAGACATAAGGTTAACACATGAAGTCTTTTAAATGACCCCAAGATTCTTTTCTCCTTGTTTTGAACAGCCTATCATGAATTCTCTAGCAGGGAGGCTCTCAGAAAGCTTAGAAGTTATTAAAAGCTTTTTTAATCTTAAACACAATTTAGTAGTAATAAAAGTAAAGATTTATCACAGTAAAATTACTTAGCATCATTCAGTATTTACAGATGAAACTGAAAGGGCACAAGAATAATGTCTGAATTTTCAGACTCTTTTAAAAGAATTTCTCAGTAAGTTGAGAGCTTCAAAATTTGATTTCAGCTCAATATGCTGATTTCTAAAACTGAATAAAAGTTCTTAGCTTGAGGAGCTAGATGTTGGTACAAGAAAATTATTAATACTTTGATTGTTGGCTCCTAATTAAATTCCTTCACAGTAGCACAAACTATTTGAAAACAATAATCCAGTAAATGAAAAAAACTCAGTGTTAGTTCTTCTTTCTTTCTTTCTTTCTATTAAGTGTTACATCAGTAACTGAGTAACCACTTCAGAGCAATGGTGAATTCTGGATAATGATAGCAGAAGTTAAAGGAAAAAGGACTTCATTTTTCATTCATCAATGACTTAAATGTATAAACATGGAATCATCAACATCAACATGAAATCAGAAGCAGTAAGGCTAGCAATAGCAAAAATGTGAGGTTCAGGAGAGCAGAGTCTGATCTGTGAGTTAAATAAATCATTATAGCCCTACTTTTGCCATTAAATTTAGCTATGACTGCCTATGCCAAAGCTGAGCTTGTCATAACTGGAAGTTGTTCTACTTTCCTGAAATGAAAACAGCACTGCACAACCATGGTATGACAGCAAGGTATTGGTAAGACATCCTTACAGTCCTGTTTTGTGTGGCATTTGTCTGAGGACTGAGGAAGAAACATGCCCTGCATTTTCATGTGAAACACAGCATCAGCAGAATAATTCTGGAGCCACAGGGTGTTCTCTAGTGCCTACTGCCATGGGACAGAGGAATTACTTAATTGTTATTCCTAAGAAATGAATGCATTTAGTTGTTCTTGAAAAATGTCTTCCCCTGAATAGTTTACCAGAGAATGTCGCTCAATCCTCAGAAAGCTCTTCCTAAAATTGTCTCAAAAGCTTAATGCAAAAAGTAATTTTATTTGGTTTTAAATGTTCAGGGCCAGAGATCTATACATGAATGTTTCTGTTCCGGCACAGGATTTCAAGGTTTCTTTCCACTGAAGATACAGAAAGAGCTATTGCCTCTTGAATTTGTGTGCTTCACTAGATCTATACTACAGATGCTCTTTAATCCATACCCCTCAATGTTATTATCCATCTTCTAAATCCTTTCTTTCTTTTTTTACTCTCAAATAGAAGTTCTATGTTCAGTCAACCTATTTCCAATAAACCAAGTTAAAGCACCAAATGCATCTTTACACTTACAAATGCCTCTCTGTAGAGAAAAAGATTCCTAATTGCAGATTCTGTTTTGTAAGCATTAATTTGCCTGTTACATAGTTTTTAATATGCATGTCCCAAAGCTTGCTAGTAATACTTTCCAGACAGATTCAGCATTGGAATAGAAAGTTACACAGAAGGTTTGATAGCCCACATTCTGAAGTTCTAAAAAAACACCTGCAAAAACACTTGTTTCCACTTAGGAAGCCTGGAATCTAGAATTGACATGCACTGCCATTGTATTTCTCTTTTCTTTAAGCATGTCAATTTTTAAAATCCTTCCTTTAATAATTTCTTTGTTAAATTTCTACTCATGCAGTTACAATTTTCTGGCTTTGAAGAGATAGAACGTTGAAGATTTGATATATATCCAGCAGTGATGGAAAAGAATCAGTACTGTAATGCCATGGGTTCTTTTAACAATGAACAGAGATACATCTTTATGTTTTAAAGGAATCATGCCAGTATACCTAGAGATATTTATAAAAATGCCAGAATTAAAACAAATTCTGGTAATAATAAGCAAATCTTAAAACCTGAAGTGTTACAAAAGAAGAGTCAAATCTTGCATTTGGGGAGAATAACCACACTAACCAGTACAGTCTGGGGGTCACCCAGCTGAAAAGCAGCTTTGCAGCATAAGGTCTGGAGACTCTGGTGGGCAACAAGACTGTGAACGGTCATGAAGGCAGGACCAGAACATCTCTCATACGAGGAGAGGCTGAGAGAACTGAAGCTATTTAGTCTGGAGAAGAGAAGGGGATCTTACCAGTGTTCATAAATATCTGATGAAAGGATGTAAAGAACCCAGACTCTTCCAGTAGTGTTCAAGAGGCAACAGGCACAAACTGAAACACAGCAGGTTCCTCCTGGAAGTCTTTCAACTATTTTAGGTTGCTGAATTTAGCTGGTGCACATTCACTGAGTCTACTAAAAAAAATGGTTCTTAATGCTAGCAACTTGATGTCTATGGATAGATGTAATGCACAGAGCAGATGTCATGGATATGATTGCATGAAATGCACTGCCAAGTTAGGTTTATTAGCTTACATAAAATAGAAAATAGTCACTTAAATGTTATCAGAAAAGCTCTCTAAAGTTCTCCTTTCTTACAAGGCGCTCTTTTGCAGAGACCTTTTTGAAGAGACATAAAAAACCCAAACACAAATTCAAAACCCGCATGACCGTTTATGTGTCCAACAAATGGGTCATTGTTTCATTCCCCTGCTTAGATGAAAAAAATTCAGAATGGTGAAGATCAGAAGTATTTAGTAAAGCTAGAAGCTAATATCCACTAAATAACAAGTAATTCAGAGCCATGATTTGCTGGGTTATAGAGAGACTACTTTTAAGACTTTCAGCAAATCCTGATTTCACAGATAAGAAGGATTTTTTATATGAAGGGGTTCTGCAAATGCATTTAATACAGATGCATATGCTCAGCAAGCCCATTTCATAGACATGCATATACAGAACCCCTCTCATCTTACTTTCCAGCGTCCAATACTCAGAGGATGAAAGAAGGGAAACTGTTTAACTTCAAGCCCCTATAGCTCTGTTGTAAAGGAACTTTGTTTCTAGAGATACACCATTCATTGTTTTCTCTTTGGAGTTCCAAATGCCAATAATTAATGGAGTTACTCGAGAATTTCAGTCTGAGCAGCTTTCTTCTGTAATAATGTTTCTTTCTTCATAATAAGAGGACCAGGGTTGTCTTCTGATCTACCAAGCATTGCATGTAACATCTCTAATCCTAACATAAACACACTCTAAGTAGGGTTGAAATCAGCTACGAATAGAAGATGGGTCATCAGAAGACAAAGAAATCTTGACTGAAATGCTTCCTCCTGGACACAGGAAACCCCGACAGTTACCTTAATGTGTGGTGCAGGTTTCTACCTGAGACATAGGAACAGAGAACAGTGTGAGTGAAAAATGAATCTACCACATAAAGGAGAGCAGCCAGGAAATTCATATATATTGCTTTTAAGTGAGACAGACGACTGAGCTCAATAAGGCACAACAGCTGCATCTCATCCATGAAAAGGCATGGGCTTCCTCGGGAAAAACCGGGATCAGGACTGAATTGCTGTCTTGACTCAGGCCTCACATTTGCCATGTTCTATAGCTTTGTTTCTCTATCTGCAAGAGCTACTTAACTGTCCTTCTGAAGGACCTTAAATATTGTTAAATAAGGCAAAGATTTAGCGAAAGTTACTATTGCTTTTTAGGCAAAGTGATATATTTGAATAAAAGGCCATCCAAGCTCGTGGGCACACAAACACTTCAGGTATTATGAAACATTGCAAAATTTGTAACGTATTAAACACTAGCAAAAACCCATCTAAAAAATTGACCTCGTGTTCTTAGTTAAGCTTAGTTGCTGGTACTTACATCTGTCCCCATTTAGATTGTTCATAGTAAGAACATAGAATTTAACATTAAAGGCTACAGTAATATTTTTTCTATCTCCTCGTCCCCCCACAAAAAAGCCACCAAAACCCCCCAAACCAAACCTCTATGCAGAACAGTATCTGGCTTTTAGTACAGACCATTTGTTCCTCTCCACTGATAAAGGCATTTATAATGCACTTGCATCAGTCGCAGGTACAGCAAGAGATACACCTCCTGGAAATACTGCTCCTGATGAACAAATAAATCATGTCATTCTGGCTTTCATAAAAAAGAATACTAGCATATTTTCAACATATGACAAAATCTGCAGTTCCCTGTTTGCATTTCCCTGTTTTCCTCAATATACTAATCAGAAGATACCATTATATTCTGCATTGAATTCAGAATTCATATGTACATTTTATTGAAGGAGACAACCTAGTTTTCTGAATGGAATTAGAATTTATCAACACAGTTTAAAACAAACAAAATACAACATTTCACACATCTCACTACTGAGGATTGTCTTCAGTCAGTCTCCTGCTGACTTTGTTAACTTCAAAGGAAACTATTGAAAAAAATCACCCTATGATTACAAAAACACAGTACTGGAAGAGATTCAAACCCATTTCTCTACTACTTCTCTCCCTATACTAATTCAGGATCCACTTTACTGTAATTGATCTGGGAAAGATTAAATAAAATGACTCCTGACATTCAAAGACAGTCTGCTACAGTTCTTCACTTATTTTACCACTAAAATGATTCAAATAGATTGGAAAAAAAACCCCAAACCACCTAAGAATTTAATACAGTATGTTACATTTTATAGTGCTAATCTGTGATCTAGGATAGGTCAATAGCAGGATGGATCAAGAAGCCAAAGAAGGATGAAGAATAACTGGCTGTGTATTAGCACACTGGGGATTATAGTAGATTAAAAAATGATAAATCGGGAATGTCATTCTATTTCAGATAAAAGCAAGTGCCATTGTGGCATGTAAGGAATACAGGAGTAATCCCTTCACTACTCAGGATTGTAAGGCCACAGCTGCCTCACTTCAAAATCCAGGTCTATACTTTGGAAAGAGGCAAATCACATGGATAAAGTCTAGCAGAGAGCAGTGAGTCAAAAACCTAGATGGAATTTAGGAAAAAAGGTGGGAATATTAGTCTTTCAGCCTTGGCAAAGAAGATACTTCAATATATGCAAAATCTTCTGCTAAGAGAATGTTTTTAGTACTCAAAGGGGTTAGAACAGGAAGTAATAACTTGCAGCATATGCGATTTAGATTAGATATTAAAACTTTACAAGAACATTGTAGCAGGCCCTCTGTGCAACCATCATCAGAGGGGTTTTTTAAGAGGAGGCAATACAAACTGCTATAAGGTATATCCAGGTATTAGGAATAATGCTACTGAGAACAAGATAGTTCAGATAACGTATCAACATTTCATCCAGCTTTGAGATTTTTTTTCTTTATTCTTCAGTTTACCACACTTTGTGAATCGCTCTTCTTTTAAATAAGGTTTGAGGAGCTTCAGAACGTTGATATGTGCTTAATTCCAATTGTATGTTGCAATATATCACTTTTTAAAGGTATGATATTTAGAATATTCCTTCATTACTTCCTACCTCTGTTAATCTCACTAAGATTAGTGAGAAAACCTAAAAAGGTTTTTCTGCTGGACACAGGTGCAGGCAGGTGCTCAGCCATCTCCAGGAGAGCAGGACCCATCATGTGTAATGGTGATTTAGGAAAACAAACAAAAGCAAGCATCATCACTCCAAATGTCCTTCTTTCCTACTTCTTCCCCCCCTACACTTCATATACTGAGCATGATGTCACATGGTCTGGAATATCCCTTTGGTCAGTTTGGGTCACCTGTCCTGGCTGTGTCTCCTCCCAGCCTCCCATGCACCTCCAACTTCCCTGCCAGAGTGGAGTATGAAAAGCAGAAAAGGCCTTGGCTCTGTGTAAGCCCTGCTCAGCAATAACAAAAACATCTCTATGTTATCAAGCCTGTGTTCAGCACAAATCCAAAACACAGCCCCATACCAGCCACTGTGAAGAAAGTTAACTCTGCCCTAGCCAAAACCAGCACATCTGTCAAGATTAAAAACATTATTTCATTAAAATGCAATTTGAAGTTCACAAAATTTTTTAGGCTATAAATTTTTAACTCACCTAAAATCTTTCCCCTGGGCCATTCCCAAAGTCTTTAGAATGTGCTATGATTTTTTATGGTTAGGGCCCAAGCCATTTGAAATGATTCATAAAAGAACACAGTCTAATAGGGAAAGTTACCTAAATAATTCAATACTGTTATACCCTTTGATAGGTACATGAGGAACAGAAAATGCCTTTGGAGGTTTTGTTTCATTTTCACTTTAGGCAAGAGATAATTTCTTTTTTGAAGCAGAGAAATACTTTGCCTTACACTATCTCACGTCTGGCACCACAAAGTGTTTTATACACACCATGCCTGACTCATTCCATGTGAGCAAGAAAGGCTTCTGTAGGAGATAGGCAGACTACATTCCAAATGCAGTTGTACTGACATCTTAAACAAATTTTTAAAAAAAGCTAGGGAAATAATGCAGAAATTCTGAGCATCTTCAGGGTGCTTTACAAGCTTTACCTGGTTTACCAGATTAAACACATTTCATACACTGAGCTCTGGGGTATCAGCAAACAGTGTTCTCTTTGCTTCTTTTTGCCCTGCAGCCTCCTTAGATGAGCTTTGGGAAATTGGAAAGACTGCACAGAGAGAGAATTAATTTGCACGCAGGATCTGCAGCCTAAATTTGTCATCTTGGCAGCCCTCTCTTTTTGAAGTAAATCATGAATCATCACCAAAGGAAGAGCCACAGAAGAAAAAGTCCTTGTTACAAAGTACTGTGGCGAGAGCCAGCCCTCGAGAGCCTGCACTGAGACTGATCAATCTGCCTCTGGAAGCAGCACAGCCATGAGCCCACTGGGCTGTGAACAATCAGCTCATACAGTGTGAGCTGAGGGATCTCAGCAGTTCGGTCACCTCTACTGCTGACTACCCTTTCCTCCATTATGCATCCTTTGTATCTTCTCACAGCTTAATTTACTGATACCTTTTACTAACATGTTCCTCCTTGATCTGGTTGAACCCATACTACATTACTGTGGCTAGACAACAACTGACTGAGCCTTTTTCAAACTGTTGTATGTATAATACCATCTTATGGGAGTACTCACAACATTTTCATTGTGTTACTCTTTATCTGAGCCTGCAATTACACAGTTTAATTAAATTTTGTTTGACATGCATCCCCATTTCTCGTAGTCTTTATTTGCAGCGTGATTCCATCCTCCCTCACAAAATGGTACTGGCAATCTCCACCAGCATATATCGCAGTTGGACTAGAGGGCTGGTATAGGTCCCTTCCAACTGAACTATTCTATTCTATTCTCAAACTTATTTTTCTAAAGAAAAGAGGGGGCCATAAGAAAATATAAGTGCACTCCATGTTACTTGGACAGAAGTCTATGTTTACACACTCTTAATTACTCAAGTTGTTACTGAACTCTGAGCAGTGTTCTCTAAGGCAATAATCAATTTGGTGCCTTTCCTAAGGACAAACACTGTAAAGACAGAGCTAATGTCATTAATCCTGTCTAAACTTTCTGCTTATTGCAGCCCATTTTATTGAATTTAAGTGAAATTGCTTTTAAAGTGGTATAAGGAGACCAAGGCTATATGGGTAATTAATACAATTTTTTTTCTTACCATAATATTAATTTTACCTGATGCAATTAATTTTTAAACTTGAGAAATATTTTCATTTTCCTCTGTTGCACATTAAGCTGTCACTTAAATTAAATACACTTAACAGAGGTTAAATATACTTTTATTACATACAAAAGCATCCAGTTCTGCATCACCAGAAATCTACAGAGAGCAAGGAACAACTTCGGATATTTTGCTTCTGAGCGTTTACAAGGATATGATAGTACAGGAGGGGTTTTGGTATCTTCACTGACTACGGTAGTGCGTCTCTGGGATGAGTAATGAAAGGGCCCGTTTCATCTTCCACAAGGTACATTCCCTGATTCCAGTATCTTTGGTTAGCAACTGGTCCTATCCAGTTTCTGCCTCTAAAGAAAAGACCACATTCAATACTCAAAGTCCTACTCTGTCTTTGAAGAGAGCTGCTTCCAAGAAAGAAACAGCAGATCATACAGATCTCCTATGCTGTTACACCCTAGTTTCCAAAGATAAACAAATCTTTGACTCATCTTCTCTTTTAATAGGGAAGGCATTTATCAGACCATCTGCTCACTTCCCTATCACCCTTTATTTCTTCACAAAGGTCAACTTTATGAGAGCAACCTTTTTTCATTCTCTAAGAAAGATACATCCAGGGGAATTCCTTAATATTCCCCTCAAACAAAGACCTTGCACGACAGCAGTAAAGTATTTGATTTTGCATACTGATTGAAGATTTGCATCAGTGTGCATAACAGAAGCTGCGGTAGATCTTAAATGGCATTTCCAACTAGCTGCTATCCCTTGAAATGATGCATAACCTTGTATTACGTCCTGCAGTTTTGAATCCACAGATGCAAGAAAAGTACACCTACGCTCTAAACATATAAGCTGCTGTAGCAGTACTAAAATATTCAATATGATTGAATTCTGGTATTAATTGGAATATCAATAAAGCATATTTTATTTTTTCCTTTACACATTAAGTTTCTGTAACAGAAATGCTACAACCCAAGAGTTGACGAACTTATATAATATTATCCATATATACAATATTATCAGATCTTGTCTTCAGAAAGTCAAGGTGGCCATTAACAACTCATCCTTAAAAAGACAGAAGAAGAATCATGAAGAGAAAAAGAAGTCCACCAAAATTTCATGATTTTAACAGCCGTATTTAGCAGCCTTTTTCCAACAAAGCTCTGACTAGCTCAATACATCATATAGCAAAGCAAGCGTGAGTGAGCCACAGGCATACATCCTCTGAGAATTCCTTCTAAGAAGTATAATGGCTGTTATTTTTACGCTTTTAATCCCTAGCCTCTCCTTATTACAACTAATCATCTCAGCATACGCATTAAAGAGGGCTCTGCAGGTAGTGTAGCACGAGAAATCAATTGCCATCCAAAGCACTATGCTTGCTTCTATAGCAGCATCTTTGACCAAACATGGGTTAATATATTGTGAATCTTCAGTTTTCCCCTTTGTTTTAGCATGAGTCAAATGCTTTATTCCCATATTCCACAGCATAGTCATTAACTTCATCTATTTATATTGTCATTTTTAATTTGATATGTGACTGCACGGCAAGGCAGCTTTTAACCAAGTCAGCTGTACATAAAGCCAATAATAAATCCTAATTTCAGGGTCTATATTCCCAGAAGACTCTTCCCCCTCTATTAAGGAATAAGTGACTTCTCTAAAACAGGTGCAAGAGAACATTAAAAGTGCATACGTATCTGCTCAGACACATGCTGACACACAAAAGAAAGGAATATTGTACGGTCTACCCAGTACAATACAGAAACACAACTTATGACTGTTAAAACAACATATTTCAACTCTTAATTGCAGTCTTATTCCTTAGGCTGCTATTGATACCCATGCATGGTAATTATTCCCTATTAGAAGCCTGAGTTTGTAAGACATGCTATTTCTGGATATTCTACCATCACCCACCTATAGCAGAATCCTTTAATAGGGTGAGAAAGAGGGGAGAACATCTCCAAGAAGATATTCTGCAACTTGTCATATCAGTGTTTCGACCATTTGTAAAAGAAGATTAGATTCTGACAAAATACATGTTGTAGAAAGAATTTATACGATGCACACACGGCTCTTGGCAGGCATGGGCAGGTTCTGCCCGTGGCCAGACCTTTACAGTCCCACCTTGTGAGCTGCACACACCAGCACCACTTCCCCTTTTGGTGCAGCAGACACACATTTTGTGTTTTTGAGTTTCAGCAGCGTGGTAGGAGTGGGTTTTTTTGGCATGTGTTGGTGCCACTATCAATTTTGTACATGACTGCACAGCAAGACAGATTCTCTTGGGATGTGTAAGAGGCACCTCTGCTCCAGGGCCAAGGTAGTCTTGCCAGAGATTCACCCACAATGCAGAGAGGGAGCCCAGGCATCCCATATACAGACACTTAGCAGCCAGCTCTCTGAGCAAAACACATCTCAACTACAGAAAATCAGGCCAGCTCTTTCCAGCAATCTTGAATCTGAAAATTGTGCTTTTTCAAAAAATGTAAACGAATGTTAAAACATGACTGTTTTAAATGAAAATCCACTGCAAGTTTCACAATGCCACAATAACTTAGAAGAATAAACCTCATTCCATTTCAATGACTCTGAAATCTCCCAGGCTTTCTGAAAGAGACGTCTTGAATCCAACTTTTCTAGAAAAATCACTCCCATAAAAGATCACACCCAAATCCTTTAAAGTGCATAATTATAGTCAGTCTACTTAAGGTTACCCCCAAAAGAAATTTTCTCTTGCCTGTCCTGAGCAGTATTAACATTCATAATAATCGGTGCTGTAAGAAGTTTTAAATATAGCCATATATTGTACATAATTGTTGTACTGTTGCTATGCACTAGTATATAACTGCCTGCAGATGGCTGCATTTCAATGGGAAAAAAACCACACTGTTTAAAAAAACTCTGTTCTTTACATGGGTATTTCTGATTTCTAAATAATAATATTAATAATATTAACAATAATAACAACATCAATAATTAAAAAAATAATCAATGCACCGCTTTTACATTTACAGCAGCAGAGAGTCTGGTCCCTTCTGTGTAAACCAGTTTCAAATGTGCTCTAGGATTTTTTTTTTAATAAAAGAATATAAAAGCTTAAGGCATTACAATTATTAAGAGATGAAGCTTTAAAAACTTCTCACACTTTGAGTTTTAACTGAACAGAACCACCTCTGTTTACAAGAGATTTTTATTATGATTAGAAGGGAAATTTAGAGCAAGGAGTCTGATATTCTTCTGCTAGTCTGCAGGCTTAAAGCTCTTTAAAATGAGCATATCAATACTAAAAATGAATTAACTTTTCAATTATGGCCTGTCCTTGAAATTTTATTTTCCTTTCTACTTAATATAGTTACTGCAGAATAAGTGTAATAAAGTCAAAGTGCTTCTAATTCTAAATTGCATAGTTGTGAAGTTACCAAAAGGTTTTTAAGGCATTTGAAATGTTACTTCAAGGAGTCAGTTTTATTCCTCCTGAACTAAATGAAGAATTTCCATTGATTTTTAAGGAATTCAGAACAGAGCCAAGTATTTTCTTGCTGATGTCTCACATATCACTTTTCAGATTCAGTATTTCAGTCTGCTTTACCAATCACTAATAGCACAGTTAGGAAGCTGGTAACACACTAGCCAAACAATCAGTAGTAATAAATCAGCTGATAGCTGGGCAAAATACTTCTCCTCCTTTGCAGACATCTTCTGTACTTCACAGCTTTGCACTCTGTGTTGTTCAGAAGCTTCCCACATCAGCAGGGACACCACAGTTACCAGGATATATCAGGATTAATTTTCAGCTGATCCACAGAATTCCTGGGTGAACTTGGGCTTGACCCAGTAGTTTTCTTCCAGTAAGATACAACACTGCTGTAAATAAACAGGGAAACAAAAACCAGGCCAGATTATAAATTTTTACTTTCACTTTATGTGCCAGTCTCTTGGCACACCATGACCACTAACAGTATTGGTTCTTTGGGGATGGGACCATCTTTACAGTACCTCTGTGCAGTGCAGACAGCACAATGGGTACTTCAGCTTCTAGACGTTAGTAGATATCAAACTCCATGCTCTCAAAAGAATGCTTTAGGGTTCATGAAGTGATGGTTGCTCTCCAGCTGAGGGGAAGAGCAGGTTATAGAGCCATGTCTGACAGGAAGCTAATATTTTTGACTCTGTGCAGACAAGATAATCATATGACCTTATTTTTAAATTAAATCAAATTTATGTTAATTAAAAAAAGCTCAAACACTTCTATTAATGAAAAATACTGAGAAAAAAGTGCTAGCTAAGTTATAAACTTCACTTTCTTCTTTATTATCAAGTACTTTCAAGCAAAAATTATTTAGTAAGAAAATAATTTGCATGTAACAACCCTATGCACCAACCCATTACAAGCAAATCCTATACAGAACATCCTGCCTTTCTTCAGAACACAACATTGCATCCTTGCAGAAGACATAACACTAATATAAAGCCACATATATATTATTTATGAGCTCCAATTTCCCCTCTCTCTGATACTGCCAGAACTAAGGCTCCAAATTCCTATTCCTATGAAGAACAGTTAGATAGCAGCTAAAGCATAACAAGCTGATCATTATGGTTTCATTAATCCAGACTTGGAACATAGCCACTAATAAATGTGTTGGCATTTTTTTAAAAGCGTTAAGTATCAAACATTTATACCTGAAGTTTTCTTAGAAAGTGGAACAAATTAACTATATGAACTAATTAACACCGAGACATTCAATTCCTATTGATTTTAAAACCAAAACCAGCATTTTCTCTACAGAGAAGGAACTTTTGGGGTTATTCTGTCTACTAGAATTCCTTTAGCTTGTGTTTGAAATGCCCTTTGGAAAGCGATTTCAGTGTTGCTTCACACCGCCCAACAATGCATATTCCCTTTCAGCCTGAAAAGGTGTTTCTGAGTGTTTAATTGCCTTGACTGTTAAAATGTGCGTTCCAATTTGGATTTTAATCATTCAGTGTGGCCATCAATAGTGTTAGTTTTATCTGAAACACTGAAGTGTTCCCTTCTCAAATTTCTGTGCCCGAGCTGCTGCCCTGAGCTGCCTCTCTGCTGAACCCCATCAGCCTACTTCTTTGAGCATGTTTTGAGCCTGATGCATGTTTCTTGTCTATCCTGGTTCCTGTTTCAAATCTATTTCCTGATAGATATTTTGTTGTATTTAACTAAGCACAAACCTAGCACTGCAACAGCAGCAGCAACAACAGCAGCAAAACAAATGGAGTGGTAAACTTGCTTATTTTCGCCTTGATTCTGGGCCAATTTATGCAAATACTGCATAAGCCATCAACATAACACTGAGCCAGTCACCATGACCATTCCTACTCTCTGAGGTCTTGGTACTTGGCTCACAGAAACACATTTCTGCTGCAATTACTGGGTCAGTCACTGAATCTGGATCAACAGAAATATAACCACGAACAGCATTTTAGTAAAGCTGCGTTCACAGCCGATCGGCATCGGCACAGAGGAGTCAGTCTTGTTTGAAACCCACAGCAAAACCTGGGCCCAGGAGCTTCAAGCTGATATTCTCCTCCATTCTGAGAAAAGAACGAGGTTTTAAATGGCATCAGGGTTTACAGGCGTCCGGCAGCTGAGTTAATCTGAAAACTCCGTGTCGAATTCTTGTGTGCGACGGCCGTGTGTGACATAAGAAATTAAATGGGTCCATCCTCCTCGGCACTCTGTGCCGGACGTGCCCGCACCTGCTGAGGCGGGGAGCCGAGCGAGGGGACAGATCCCCCATGCCGCGCACAGAGGCCGGCTCCGTGAGGAGCAGCGCTCCCGGAGCCGCGGCCCCTGGACCCGCCGGGGCCGCGCTGCCGAGCACCCNGGCGCCGGCAGCGAGGTGCGGCTGCCGGGCGGTGCTTCGCCTCCGCTCTGTCCGCATCGTGCCAGCGGATTCCCCTGAGGAAGGAGCGGGCAAGGGCTTGGCCGGGCCCTGCCGCCGTCGCCGGCCGCGGCGTGGGTGAGTGGCGGCGGCGGGGGGGACGCGGGG